>MU749335.1:6723-54000 GCA_026770625.1 Nicotiana glauca | reverse complement strand
AGCCCAAAATAGGCAAATAAATGTTGCCTCGTGCTCAGCTGCTCGTACCGTGTAAAAGAACTTGACCTAAAAAAGGAAAATATTCTATTTATACTACCCAGGAGAAACTGGACAAAAATGCCCCTGAGGGTCTGTCGCGGACCGCATGAAAATGACATGCGGCCGCATAGGGTAAAAGGCCTTCAATATTTGAGCTTCTGGGTCTTGGACGCGGACCGCATGGAAATGCCGCACGGCCGCGTTGGGTAAGTCACGCGGACCGCATGAAAATGATGCGCGGCCGCACAGTTGAGTCTCGCAGACCGCGTGGAAATGATGCGTGGCCGCACAGTTGATTTTTCCTTTAGTATTATCTCTCTGATCATTCACCCATGCGGACGGCCGCGTGGGACTATGCCTTTGAATCTGAGCCTCTGTTTCTTCATCATTGCGGACCGCGTAGAAATGGATGCGGTCCGCGTAGAGTTGTGTCCAAACTTCAGGTTCTCTGATCCTTACCTGTGCGTTCACGTGGAAAAACAGTGCGGACCGCACAGGTTCCGTGACTTTAATATTTGCAGTATTTTCTTGTGCGGCCGCATGACAAAAGGTTGCGGTCCGCACAAGTCTTTTTACTCACACTTTAGCTCATCTCTTAACGCTTGGCAGATTTCACTCCTTCCTGAGCCGATTTGTGATCTTTATCATCTATCGCTCAAACTTGCAATCAAACGCAACTTGTAAGCAATTCAGGACTAATCTATATCAATTTATGCACAAAGCTTAGGCAGAAAGGGGTATAAATCATGTAAAAATCACAGTTATCACCGGCCACACAAAATTTTCAGAAAACTTTGTCGATTTGTTTGAGAGAAAAATAACCCAGACAATTTTGTGTACAAACTTTAATTTATATATTTATGTAGTTATTATTTTTTCTTTATAATGTAACACAAGAAGCCTTACTCTACACTTAAGAAGTACTCCCTCCTTTGAAAAAAAATATTATTAGTATTTTGAGAATCAGAATATATTTTTTCAAATAATAAATTAGTATTAAAATTTATAAGTTGAAAAATATATTTTATATTATTTCTAAATAAGTAAATTTCACCACAACTCAGTTACAAAATTATTCATATTTACATCAAAACTTAAAAATCTTGATTCTCAGTTTTAAACTTAGATACATGATTAATGATGGGGCAACTAAGTAAATTTCTAGAAAAGCCTTAAGTTGGGTGAGCTTCATGGGTTGTATTTGGGCTAATTCATGGGTCAGAATTGGCAATAAAAAATGATGGGCTAACTTGGGCACAACCCAAATAGACCCATTAGCTAAAATATTTGCATCTCAACCCATTAATCTCTGGGCGGGTAGGGCGAGTTGGATGGGTTTGGGCTAAATTGCAACCCCTAGTCTCAACATCCTCTTTGACTATCGTTAACCACTGGCTCAAAGCCTACTCAAACTCCCTCATTAGGATCTTACTCCATTACCTACCCCATCTTCTTCCATTCGTTGGTGCCTTTCACTTCCCCAGTTCCTCGCTCTGGTCTTCCCAAAAAAAAAAAAACAAATCCAAGATTTTAAATTAATACCGTTGTACCCATTACTCCTTTACTATAAGGGATGCGGTATAAATATATGTTTTTATCCGAATAATTTTTCTAGTATGCATACATAATTTAAATCTAAAGCAATGAGTTTTAAAGAATTTGCAGTTTAAGTTGTGGATCCGTCAGCATTTCCTTAAGTTAAATAAAATAGGATATAACGGATAGTAAAAAATTGTATCAGACTAGACAATGTAACTAGATCATCAATATAATAATGACGATCATTTTAAATACGGAAAAGGCGTAAAACTACCTTTTGACTATTCGATTTGGTACAAAATTGGCCCCTGTCCAATTATTGAGCCGAAAATAGCCTTACCATTATTTTAGTGGTTCAATGATGGCCTTATTTCTAACGGACTTATCTGGAAAAATGAACAAGAAAAATTTAATTAATATCCACGTATAACTATCCCATTGGCTAAATATAAATTCTTACTAAACTTAAAAAAACACTAAAACCTAGGTTTTATTGGCCCGTACCGATTTTAAACCATGTAATCTAACTAAAGGGATTTTTACATACCTATACACTATTGGAAACTTTATTACCCTCTCTACTCAAGTTTCAATTTAAATACATTTTATATACAAATTTACCAATTAGATATACTTTACGAATTAAATGGGTTTCCCTTTATATTAGGAATTAATTATTTCCCATCCTTATTCTCTCCCTCATGCTCTCTCTCTCTCTCTCTCTCTCTCTTTCTCTCTCTCTTTCTCTCTCTCTGTAACGACCCGAATTTTTGTTTTAAGAATTTGCGTCTCATTCAACGACTTAAGACCCTAAGAAGATTCGTAATACACATTATTACCCGCATATATGGTCAAGTTTGAAGCTCAAATGGAAAGAGTTGACTGGAGAGTCGACTTTTGAGCAAACAGACCCAAAATGGAATTTTAATGATGTCAACAGCTTCGTATGGTGATTTAGGACTTAGACGTATGTCCAAATTTGGATTTGGAACTCCATAGGAAAATTCGATGCATTTCGGCGAAATAAGAAAGTTGGCTTGTTCTAATTATATTATCTTATATGTGGAAGAGGTCTATTACCATGATGGATACCAATCGGATATGGTAGCAAGTGTACGAAACATATTATAAGTGATATGAGGTCTAAGGAAGGTCCTAAGTCTAAGCCAAGTTGGAAAATTACATAATATACAAAATTTGCAAATGAGTATTGTCACGACCCAAACCCCGCTCCGGTCGTGATGGAGCCTCTCGTGAGGACAAGGCCAGCCAGACCATTTCAGAACACCACTTTAAAGCAGTTAATCAGTTATATAACAGTTCGAATATGAATTAATGATATCAATTAATGTAATTACAACCCAATACAACCCGACCGGGGTGTCACAAGTCGCGAGCATCTATAAGAATGAAATCCCCACTTTACAGTCTAGAAATACACTGAATAATAATAATGAATAACATAAAAGGACTGTGGTGCTGTGAACACTGACAGTCATCTCGCTAAAACCTCTACAGATCTGCCTCCATGCGGCCAATACCCGCTACCGGATGAATAAATACCTGCAACTGCACGCGAGGTGCAGGGAGTAAAGTGAGTACTCCAACTCAGTGAGTAATAAAGATAAATAATAACTGAGAAGCAAGAAATCACGTAAAACAACCAACATGCTGTATAGAAGCCGGGTACAATTTTCTGAGAAAATTGTGAAATCTTTAGAAATACCTTGGCTCAGTTCAAATCTCTTTTGAACATGATATTTTCAATACTTACAAAAATGATTTCAAAACAGTTAGTGCTGATAGGCACAGAAAATTCGTCCCCCGGCACAAATACCACATTATAACAGGTAAAAAGGCAAATAAGTATGCAAGATGAGCACATACAAGTTCTCCCCTCGGGCACAGCTCAAAGCAGTACCAACCCCTCGGGCTCAATATCAATTGCTCAAAATAGTATCAGCCTCTCGGGCACAGTATCACATCACTCAGATCAGTATCGGCCCCTCGGGCTCAGTATCAGTCACGCAATACAACATCAGCCCCTCGGGCTAACTCTCAAATCACATGGGTACCCGCGCTCACTATGGGTGCGCAGACTTTGGAGGGCTTTTACAGCCCAAACGCTTTCATAATAAGGCCTGAAAGCCTGTTCATATCAATATGAGGCCTGAAAGCCTTTTCACAATACACTTGAGGCCTGAAAGCCTCCTTACAATACACTCGAGGCCTGAAAGCCTCCTCACATCACTCAACATATCCTCACATACGGCCCTCGACGTCAATCAGTCCAAAAAAAATCATAAGATCCTCGGGCATCAGTAAAACAAAAATGCTCAGCTCAAATAATAGTCCAATATCAGTTAAAAACTCAAGGTTGAGTAAAAATATGGCTGAGTTCATGAAACAAAGAAATTCAAATGGACTGAGTTCAAATAGTATTTCAAATAGTGAGGAAAACAGTGATGATAGCTCACAGGGAGTTCAAACAGTCGGCAATAAGCGCCAAGTGTGGCAATAAGCCCAAGTCATAGTGAAAAACAACAAGTCATAGTTGAATACGCGGTAAAATCAACAACCGGGATGGACCAAGTCACAATCCCCAACGGTGCTCTACCCCACGCTCTCTATCCGGCGTGCAAGTCACCTCAATATAGCACTATGGGTGCAAATCCGGGGTTTCAAACCCTCAGGATATCATTTACAATCATTACTCACCTCGAACCGGTGATATCTCTAGCTCGCGATGCCTTTTTCCCTCAAACCGGCCTCCACGCGAGTCGAATATAACCAACATCAGAGCGAATACATCACAATATGCTAAGGGAACAATACCCAATCAAAAATAATTGAAAAATATTAAGAATCTCAAAATTAGCAAAACCCGAGCCCCGGGCCCACTTCTTGAAAAATTTGAAAATTAACATCACCGGATTCCTTATCTCGCCATGAGTTCATACATACCAAGAACTCTCAAATCCGAGCTCAAATGGCCTATCAAATGCCCAAATCAAATTTCAAATTCTCAAGCCCTAGTTCTTCAATTTTAGGCTTAATTTCCATGAATTTCTAGACAAATTTCACAATATAATCGTGTTTTAAGACCAAGATTCTTACCTCAAGTAGTTCCCCCTTGATTCCCTGTTTAATTTCCTCCAAGAATCTTCAAAAACGAGCAGCCATGGGTGAAAATAGACTCACTTTTGCGAACAAGATGATTTTAAAACATTCTGCCCAGGCATATTTCTTCTATGCGATCGTGGGAGAACCTTCGCGATCGCGAAGCACAAAAATCAAACTCCCAGAATTAACCCTATGCGAATGCAATAGGTCTTATGCGAACGCAATGCACATCAATGTTACTCTATGCAATCACGGACAATGCTCTGCGTTCGCGATGAACAATTTCCAAACGAATCCCTCAGGCCCTTTTTACTCTATGCGAACGCAGCCTCAACAATGCGTTCACGAAGACCAATTTCACCCAACTATGCGATCGTATCCCACCTTGTGCGAACGCGAAGAACAAAAAGTGGACTTCCCCAAAAGCTTCAATGCGATCGCAATGAACAAAATATCTGCAACTGAAGCGTGCAATTTCTGCCATCTTTTGAGGTACAAAATGATCCGATTGACCATCCGAAACTCACCCGAGGCCCCCGGGACCTCAACCAAAAACACAAACATGATCCAATACCTTGTTCGAACTTACTCCAATCATTAAAACACCACGATTAACTCTAAAATTATCGAATTATATCAAATTCAAGCCTAAGTTCTTCTAAAACTTCCGAAACACGCATTTGACAAAAAACCCAACCAAATCACCTTCGAATGACCTGAAATTTTATGCACACATCCCAAATCACATAACAAAGCTATAACAACTCTCGAAATTCCATTATGACCCTTGGATCAAAATCTCACCTATCAACTGGAATTCGCCAAAATACTAACTTCGACAATTCGAGCCTAATTCTACACCGGACCTCCAAAATCAATTCTGATCACGCTCCTAAGTCACAAACCATCCCTCAAAGCTAATCGAATCACCAGAAATCACATCCGAGCCCTCTAACTCATAAGTCAACGTCCGGTTTACTTTTCCAACTTAAGCCTTCTTAAAAGAGACTAAGTGTCTCATTTTCTACCAAAACTAATCCAAATCAACTATGACACACCAAATACAGATAACGAAACATGAAGAAGCATAAAATGGGGGAAACGGAGCGGCAACTCATGAGACGACGGGTCGGGTCATCACATCCTCCCCAACTTAAACAAACGCTCGTCCTCGAGCGTACCCAGAGTTGTCCTAGAAGCCAACCAATAGCTGAATAACCTTACCAAGCATATACCGGGGTGATCCCACATCACCCTATCTCATATAGGTCCGGTAACACATTTAAACTGAAATTACACAATCCAATCTAGCCCATAAATCATAGAATTACCTTTTCACTTCTGAAACCATCAATACGATCAAAACCTCACACCTCTACTTTGAATAGTCCCGAACCAGCTGTAATAACCCATACCTGCAACCTCAGGTGAAATCATATGATGTACCACATAATCCAAACACTCAAAACTATAACTTCTATTCACAGCAGTTGCCCACAACAACAAAATACCGATTGAAAACCTCTTATTAGCTAAAGTCTTATTCCAACACTTTTATATACTGCCAACGATAAATGAAACACGCAGCAAACTGTAACCATTTCTCAGATCAACCATTCATGAAGCCACTTCCCTTTTGACCAATACCACAATAGATTTCTGAGCCGAACCTCTATATTATCATCCCAACAAGCTGCAATCAAATTTGTTCGTATTCATTAATGACCCCAACGATCACCTCGAATCCAACACACTACTCTAGTGGTATAACACCTTAATACTGGCCTAAGCCACAACTTGCATAGTACACGTACCAATAAGAAACGGCCTGAACATACTCAAATCATGAAAAAATGACTCAAACGAAAGAGCTGTACCTTAAGCTCATCAATACCATCACCACACAAGGCTGATACCCCGTCTCATATCATAGAAATAGAACAACTGAATTTACCCCGAAAGGTCATATCTCCACGTGGCCTCGCCACAATGCGCGATCCTATCCAAATACTGTTACACATGAAACCCCTCAAGTCACTATGCTCAAAATCGACAGCCACACACAATTTGATGTCTGGAACCCCAACAATTCATTACACCCACTGTGAAATAGATAACATACGACGTGCAACCCGATAGGTCATAACCAATACTCCATTTACCGAGCAACACCCAATTGCTCTTCCCGCTCGACTTTCACTATGAATCCCTAATAGAAACGCACCATATGTGCCCAAAACCAACAAATCATAACGTCTCACAGTACCGAAAAGCCACTCAAGATGAATACGTAGCCACATCAACCTGCCAACGAACTCATTACCAAGGAGCCTAAAGCTGCTCCTTCCACTACTACAACTCCTGACGGAGTCGTACGATACGGTGCCCGGCACCAAATCAACATCGAAATCCACAACCTTGCCCGATGACATGCCCGGCCATAAGAAACGCCTCCGAAAAGTCCCTCAGTGCCGGAACTATACCAATGGTAGAAACCTCTACTCTGACATCCATCACGAAGGCCCAATTAAGAAAAGCAGTCCTCCTAAGCCATCCGCTGGTCTTTGGAATACAAGCCACTCTGCTAGAACATAATTCGATGCACCTCACCACTCAACCTGTGGCATTTTCGGCATAGCCCGTAGTGCAATAGTCTACAATAACCAAACACTGAGACGGTCAGTCTACACCCTAACATCATATCCAAAATCTAATATACCAAGAAAAAATAGATCCACTCGGGCCCCCAAATCCCAATAGCCGCTAAACGGTGCCGATACATACGATCCACAACTACTATATAGTTTGTTCATGCGAACTTCCAATCTCCACTCTATATAGCACACAAATTACCATACCCGATCTCAAATTCTGCCGTATGAGTACATATCACACCTCAAGTACCCAATCATTCCACAAAAGATATTCTAAGATTCCCCTGTGCCATCAAACCAACTCAGATATCAGCAGTCGGTCTAACAAGAAAGCGCTGCAATACTACCGAAGAAGTATCATCAGTTTAATCACACTACCTTTTCCTGAGACATATACTCTCGTCAAATCACTTCCAATTAGCAGTGTCATTTCCTTGATTACCTGAGGCTACTCGTTACCTAAGAATTTTATGAACTTCTTTTCAGAACTGAACTGTAACTCATCTAGCCAAGATCTTCCATCAATCCCATCTAGGAGAAAAAATCATTACACATTCCATGCTTCGCATGCCCATAGAAAATATATTCATCTCCAAACCACGGTAAAACCCAACAATAACTCTTTCCCAATTCCATTTGCACAAGCTAAAATGCCAGGACTGAATCCTTCTACCCAAACCAAGCCAAGAAAGCTGCCAAGACTCAAGAGCTTTTGCTGCACAATACCTGTAAGAGCTCATCACGTCGAACACATACGAAGAATTAATCATATCCTTACCATACCGATTCAGTCCACTAACAAGCTACTTCATCTATCTAGATTTCCTTCTGATTCATTTTCAACTTGATATCCCCTCTTGCTGTAGCACCACAATGCCTCTACCCAGGCTCACCACATGAGACCCAAGCATAAGACCATACTGTCTCAAACCCATGAGCTACTGAATACTCTCTCAAATATTCCCAGAAATACCACATTCCCAAAATAATCTACTATGAAGAACTTCCTGTGAATCTAAATCCGTTACCTTTATTATCCTGATACTGATACATAGAATCCCATAATTAACATAAAAATACCACAAGCCTCGACATTTTCCAATGAAAACACAGTCTCTAGCCACATACATAACCTTAAGACACCTGAGTGTTACATGTAGAGTCTTGAACACATTAAAACCATTCTCGAGAGTCATTTACTCTAATTCAAACTGCAAATTACCTGACTTAACGAACATAACCACTCGTGCCTTATTGGCACTCCGATACCGCAAAATGAGATCCTCATCCCAATACAACCAAGCAACTTCCTGCTCTAAGCACCGAGCATTCTTTACCAACAACAACTCTAGACATTCCGTGATTCTCATACCCTATGGAACATAATATAACCTTTATCGAAATTCTTCTTTTACTCCAGCCATAGCTGACTCACCCGCACGCTCCAACTGAAGCCAACATAGCACATGACCGTACCATTAGCTAATTAATAGCAAACTTCCCAACTTGGCTCGAAGGCATATATCAATAGACACTCAACAACTCATAACACTCTTACTTTAATGATGCCACGATACCATAGTGAGATTGACTCAAATCATTTACAAGTTTGTGAAAACACAGATTATCTAGTACTGTAATCCTCTACAAATCTCGCATTCATCCCTACATCAGTTGAGTCCACTATCTTAAGCGACCTGAATTTTCAAATTTCAACACGTACCCTTCAATTACACATGAGATCTTCTAACATACACACACGGTATCATACCACTTAAGAACACTCCGCAGGAGATAACCCACCTGCTTCTCCTCAATTTAACATTTCTGCATACTTTCCACCATCATACACATTACACAGTCATTTAGTCTTCCAGGGTCTGAACTCATTCTGCCATATGTAATGCACTTCTCTCCTCAACTAGGAGACACACAAATATTCTTCACGCGCCCATATTCGGACTACACATCAAATCACAATAGGAAACGAACACTTAACAGTTCATCTATTATCTAGCAGACTTCTTCGTCACTACCAAGTCATATAAATACATCTCGTAGTACTCACATACTCATCACATGGATATCCAACTGCCATTCCGGCTGATAGGGATAATACCGAACATATAAGTTCAAATCACTTGCTCACACAATCAGCACCTCAGTGCTCAAGCCATCGGCAAGGATCCGGCCTCAAGTCCTCTAGACTGGCCCAACATCAAACTCACAGAGATCACATCTCGCCCCTTGATCGGGGAATAACAAGCCATCAAGGCACATCTGATACTGAGCGCACATGTGCACATACAAATGCGTGGAAGGAATTTCAAGACTTTCTTTTCAAGATGAATCAAGGACGCACGATAAGAATTCCAAGAATATGAAGTTTTCCTAAAGGTTCTGGAGCCTCTCGAGGATAAATACAGACGTCTCCGTACCAATCTGCGAGACTCTACTAAACCTGCTCATGACTCGTGAGACCTAGTAACCTAGGCTCTGATACCAACTTGTCATGACCCAAACCCCGCTCCGGTTGTGATGGCGCCTCTCGTGAAGACAAGGCCAGCCAGACCATTTTAGAACATCACTTTAAAGCAGTTAATCAATTATATAGCAGTTCGAATATGAATTAATGATATTAATTAATGTAATTACAACCCAATACAACCCGACCAGGGTGTCACAAGTCACGAACATCTATAAGAATGAAATCCCCACTTTACAGTCTAGAAATACACTGAATAATAATAATGAATAACATAAAAGGACTGTGGTGCTGCGAACGCTGTCAGTCACCTCGCTAAAACCTCTACAACTCCGCCTCCATGCGGCCAATACCCGCTACCGGATCAATAAATACCTGCAACTGCACGCGAGGTGCAGGGAGTAAAGTGAGTACTCCAACTCAGTGAGTAATAAAGGTAAATAATAACTGAGTAGCAAGAAATCACGTAAAACTACCAACATGCTGTATAGAAGCCGGGTACAATTCTCTGAGAAAACAGTGAAATCTTTGAAATCTTTAGAAATACCTTGGCTCAGTTCAAATCTCTTTTGAAAATGATATTTTCAATACTTACAAAAATGATTTCAAAATAGTTAGTGCTGATAGGCACAGAAAATCCGCCCCTCGGGCACAAATACCATATTATAACAGGTAAAAAGGCAAATAAGTATGCAAGATGAGCACATACAAGTTCGCCCCTCGGGCACATCTCAAAGCAGTACTAGCCCCTCGGTCTCAATATCAATTGCTTAGAATAGTATCAGCCCCTCGGGCACAGTATCATATCACTTAGATCAGTATCAGCCCCTCGGGCTCAGTATCAGTCACGTAGTACAACATCAGCCCCTCGGGCAAATCACATGGGTAACCGCGCTCACTGCGGGTGTGCAGACTCCGGAGGGACTCCTACAGCCCAAGCGCTATCATAATAAGTCCTGAAAGCCTGTTCATATCAATATGAGGCCTGAAAGCCTTCTCACAATACACTCGAGGACTGAAAGCCTCCTCACAATACACTCGAGGCTTGAAAGCCTCCTCACAATACACTCGAGGCCTGTAAGCCTCATCACATCACTCAACATATCCTCATATATGGACCTCGGCCTCAATCAGTCCAAAAATAATCATTGGCCCCTTGGGCATCAGTAAAACAAAAATACTCAGCTCAAACAATAGTTCAATATCAGTTAAAAACTCAAGGTTGAGTAAAAATATGGTTGTGTTCATGAAATAGTGAAATTCAAATGGACTGAGTTCAAATAATATTTCAAATAGTGAGGAAAACAGTGATGATAGCTCACAAGGAGTTTAATCAGTCGGCAATAAGCCCCAAGTATGGCAATAAGCTCAAGTCATAGTGAAAAACAACAAGTCATGGTGGAATACATGGTACAATCAACAACCGGGATGGACCAAGTCACAATCCCCAACGGTGCTCTACCCCACGCTCTCTATCCGGCGTGCAAGTCACCTCAATATAGCACTATGGGGCAAATCTGGGGTTTCAAACCCTTAGGATATCCTTTACAATCATTACTCACCTCGAGCCGGTGAAATCTGTAGCTCGCAATGCCTTTGCCCCTCAAACCGGCCTCCACGCGCGTCGAATCTAACCAAAATAAGAGCAAATACATCATATTATGCTAAGGGAACAATACCCAATCGAAAACAATAAAAAAATATCAAAAATCTCGAAATTAGCAAAACCCGAGCCCCGGGCCCACTTTTCGAAAAATTCGAAAATTAACATCACCGGATTCCTTATCTCGCCACTAGTTAATACATACCAAGAACTCTCAAATCCGAGCTCAAATGGCCTATCAAATGCCCAAATCAAATTTCAAATTCTCAAGCCCTAGTTCTTCAATTTTAGGCTTAATTTCCATGAATTTCTAGACAAATTTCACAATGTAATCGTGTTTTAAGACCAAGATTCTTACCTCAAGTCGTTCCCCCTCGATTCCCTCTTTAATTTCCTCCAAGAATCTTCAGAAACGAGCAGCCACGAGTGAAAATAGACCCACTTTGGCGAACAAGATGATTTTAAAACATTCTACCCAGTCAATATTTCTTCTATGCGATCGCGGGGAGAACCTTCGCGATCGCGAAACACAAAAATCAAACTCCCAAAATTAACCCTATGCGAATGCAACAGGTCTTATGCGAACACAATGCACATCAATGTTACTCTATGCGATCGCGGACAATGCTCCGCGTTCACGATGAACAATTTCCAAACAAATCCCTCAGGCCCTTTTTACTCTATCCGAACACAGCCTCAACAATGCGTTCGCGAAGAACAATTTCACCCAACTATGCGATCGCATCCCGCCTTGTGCGAACGCGAAGAACAAAAAGTGGACTTCCCCAAAAGCTTCAATTCGATCGCAATTGCACCTATGCGATCGCAATGAACAAAATATCTGCAACTGAAGCCTGCAATTTCTGCCATCTTTTGAGGCATAAAATGATCCGATTGACCATCCAAAACTCACCCGAAGCCCCTGGGACCTCAACCAATAATACAAACATGATCCAATACCTTGTTCGAACTTACTCCAATCATCAAAACACCACGATTAACGCTAAAATCATCGAATTAAATCAAATTCAAGTCTAAATTCTTCTAAAACTTCCGAAACACGCATTTGATAAAAAACCCAACCAAATCACCTCCGAATGACCTGAATTTTTTTGCACGCATCCCAAATCACATAACGAAGCTACAACAACTCTCAGAATTCTATTCCGATCCTCGTATCAAAATCTCATCTATAAACTAGAATTCGCCAAAATACTAACTTCGCGAATTCAAGCCTAATTCTACACCGGATCTCTAAAATCAATTACGATCACGCTCCTAAGTCACAAATCATCCCCCGAAGCTAACCAAATCACCGGAAATCACATCCGATCCCTCTAACTCATAAGTTAATATCTGGTTGACTTTTCCAACTTAAGCCTTCTTAAAAGAGACTAAGTGTCTCATCTTCTACCAAAAACAATCCAAATCAACTGTAACACACAAAATACTAATAATGAAACATGAAGAAGAATAAAATGGGGAAAACGGAGTGGTAACTAATGAGACGATGGGTCGGGTCATCACAAGTATGCACAAGACCTCAGTTTGGACGAGCATATCTACGTGGTTATAATGAGTTGTGTGATGCACAACCTATCATATTAAATCTCTTTGAATCTAGGTTCCATAGAATCAAACTGTTATTCATTTGGATGTATATACAGAAAGTTATGATCATTTTACCTGAAATGTATCATAAGCGCGCCCAGGCGCGTGGCTGCGCCGCAACTGCGGCAATTCAAGAGTTTTCTGCCTGTGAGCGCGGTGGAATGCGGTGGAATGTGGTGGAGCACGTAAAATCCCTAAAATACCCCTGGACAGTGTAAAAACTGAAGGGGTCCAAGATTTCCTTCATTTTTGGTCATTCAAGCACGAATTTGGGCGATTACAAAGGGGGTTTTTCATGATTTCGACTTGGGTAAGTTTTCTATATTTGGAAGTGATTACATTTCATGAATCTACATTAATATTCATCATTTATTTTGGATTTAGATGAAAGAAATTGTGGATTTTGTAAAACTTTTCAAAAAAATGAAAATTTAGAATTTGAAGGTCCATTTGACATCAGAATTCGAATTTTTTTGTATGGTTGAACTCGTATCGGAATGGGTTGTCGGATTTTATGAGTTTCGTCAGATTCCGAGATGTGGACCCCACTGGAAATTTTGAGCTAAATTTCGGATTTTAATTCAAAAAATGTGTAAATTCATATGGAATTAATTCATACGATTTATATTGAATCATTATGACTAGATTTGAAGTTTCAGACGAATTCGCGAGGCAAATGCTTGTTGGAATTTTGAATTGGTAGCATAGCGTGGTAAGTGTTTGGTTTAACCTTCGCTTGAGGGATTAGGAGTTGTGTCCTATTTTTTATGTGTTATTTGTTGAGTATGATGTATAGGCACGGTGGCGAGTTTCTATACGTTGGTGTCAAGCATGCCCGTGAGTCTTATACTTTGATTAATGTGACTCTGTTTCGTATTGTATATTATCTATATGATAATTTCTATTGAGGAATATGACTTGTGGAAGTATTATTGTTAATTGAACATGGTAGAGCGTTGGCTCAAGTTGAGAATTGAATTGTTGAACATTATAGAGCATTGGCTCTAGTTGAGAATTGAATTGTTGAACATTGTAGAGCATTGGCTCAAATTGTGAATTGAATTGTTGAATATTATAGAACATTGGCTCAAGTTGAGAATTGAATTGTTGAACATTGTAGATCATTGGCACAAGTTGAGAATTTAATTGTTGAATACTATAGAGCATTGGCTCAAGTTGAGAATTGAATTGTTGAATATTGCAGAGCAATGACTCAAGTTGTGAAGTAAACGTGAAAGAAGAAAGGAGAGAGAGAATCATGATATCGTCTCCCTTGCCGGGATGTTATTGTTTTGATGTTGTTTTTCTCTTGCCGGGATTTGATTGTTGTACTATTGTTCCCTTGCCGGGATTTTATTGTGATTCATATAGATTCCCTTACCCTATTTGCCTTGTGTTTGTTGCTTGGATGAGGAAGAGTGTTAAAGCACGAAGGGTGACGCCGTGTATGATTTTGTGAGGAAGAGTGTTAAAGCACGAAGAGTGATGCCGTGTATGATTTTATAAAGAAGATTGTAAAGCACGAAGGGTGATGCTGTGCCGCACGATGTACAATTCCGTGCCGATTACATTGATTTCATAGTGAGGATGAGAGTAAAAGCATAAAGGGTGATGCCGTGCAGTTTATATTGATTCTTATGGTGATGACGAGAGTAAAAGCACGAAGGGTGATGCTGTGCACTTGTCCTTGATTTTCCTGATTCTAATTGAGTTATGTTGTCCTTTATGTTTATTTACTGATTGTCTATTGTTACTTGATTTTAATTTGATGTTATATATTCCCTTACCCTATTTGCCTTGAGTTTGTTGCTTGGGTGAGGAAGAGTGTAAAGCATGAAGGGTGATGCCGTGTATTGTTTTGGTGATAGAGTATTAAAGCACGGAGGGTGATGCCGTGCAGTTTCTGTTTGCTGTGTTATTTGTTATTAACAATTCAAGTATATTAACTGCTTAGATCCCTTTATTGTAGTGATCCTTTGTGTTGGAATTCATAGTGTTTACAATACCTCGCCTTATTATTTTTATATGTTCAATACTTCAAATTTCAACAATTGCTACATTTTAACTCAATTGATTTCTCAGCTAAATTATTTCCTTAAACCGTTTGAGGTTGTACTTTACTTAGAAAGAAATTTCTTCTATGTTTTGATTTATTGATATCTCATATTTAAGGTAATAATTCATTCGATATTGTACTTTAATTGAAAAAGGTATTTTCTTTATCAAATGATTCCTAAATAGAACTTCATCTTTTCTTGTTGATTTGCTATTTGGGTTAGGAGCTGTACTATACTTTATGTTAAGTGAATGAGGCTCCTTGAACGTTCTTAATTGTGTTGGGTTATGGAACCTATGAACTGAGTAATATGAGGATATTATTGTGTAATATGAGACAAAAATATGTGGGCACGAGGTGCCATGAAAATACGAAAGTGGGTTGAGACCTATATTGTATATGATTTTGAAATGAAGCACCACAAGGTGACCTTCACTCGAAAGGAACTATATTTATTGAAAAATATATTAACCTAGAGATTATTACTTTAAGGGTTTATAGGCGGAAGATTTATATTTGAAGGACTTGATTAATTGATTGCACTTGTATTTATTATGTGTTGAGAAACATTTATGATGTTCTTGTTGCCTGCTAATTATATCACTGGTTGATCATTGTTGCCACCATTATTACCTGCTTCCTATTATTTTGTACGCTATATTGCACAGGTTTATTTGGTAGTCTAGTTCTAGCCCCGTCACTACTTCGACGAGGTTAGGCTAGGCACTTACCAGCACACGAGGTCGGTTGTGCTGATACTACACTCTGCACTCTTTTATGCAGATCCAGGTATTGTTCGCTAGTAGGTGTGTGGATTCTTACCGAGGAGACTCAAGGTAGTCCTGTTGCTGCGTTCGCAGGCTTTGGAGTCACCTTTTTATTTTATATTCTCACTACTGTACTTATTTCCATACGGTTGTATTCAGAAATGGTAGCGAAAAACTCTATAGAGCTTATGACTTGTACAACTAGGTTTTAGGAAGAGGTTCATTGTATAAGAATTCTATTTCGGAAGAGTTTTAGATGTTACTATTCATGGTTGTTATTCCGTAATTATTAGGCTTAGCTAGTCCTTAAGGCTAGGTGCCATCACGAAACCCAACTGAGGGAAAATTGGATCGTGACACACACACACACACTTTCTCTCTCCGTCTCTCGCTCTCTCCTGCGCTCTTTCTCTCTCTACGTCTCTCTTTCTCTCAATCCCGTTCAGTAAAGTAGAGCAATGGAAAAGAGAATAGCAATTCCACCATTGACAACCATTAAAAAAATTTGAATTCGAATTTGGGTTTTCAAAAAAATATTATTTGTTTGAATTGGCCGTTATTACAAATAATTGGGAATTCTCTCTACGTCTCTCTCTATCTCTCAATCCCTAATTCCAGTAGTGTAAAGCAAAGAAAAAGAGAGCAGCAATTCCACCATTGACAACCATTAAAAAGCTTTGAAGCTTTGAATTCGAATTTGGATTTTCAAAAACCATTATTTGTTTGGATTGGGTGTTGTTGCAAATAATTGGGAATATGATTTGGAGTTTATCTTAATTTTAAGGATCTTTTGGTGAAGATTAGACTTGATTTTGGCTGAATTTCAAATAGAAACTCGAAAAAGAAGAAGAAGAAGACATGACATACATTATACTTACAAAATTGTATTACAGTTGTAGTAAGACTGTAAAAAAATTATATTTTATTGTTTATATATATTTTTTTATTTAAATATTGTTGAAAGTTGAACAATATTTGTATACAAATTATATTTACGTGGTATGATATTGTAGTTGTATAGAATTGGGTAGATATAATGTATGAAAGTTATAGATAAGTTGTATAATATATAATTAGTTGAATGAAATTTGTTTTTACTATGTATAAACATCAACAACAACAACCCAGTGAAATCCTACTAGTGGGGTCTGGGGAGGGTAGTGTGTACGCAGACCTTACCCCTACTCTGAAGGAGTAGAGAGGCTATTTCCGGAAGACCCTCGGCTCAAGAAGACAAAAAAACAAACGAAGACAATATTAGTAGCACCATTGAAATAGCATGAAAGTATATATATACATACATATATATGAAAAATAGGAAGAACATGAAAATAGAGGAATGATGCATAACCAAAGCAAAATAGTATCCCTACCAAACTAGTCTCCCAAAGTTATGGCATAAGGCAAAACTCAACTACCTCCTAGCCTATAACCCTAATACTTGACCTCCACATGTTCCTATCAAGTGTCATGTCCTCGGAAATCTGAAGCGTCGCCATATCCTGCCTAATCACCTCCCCTCCAATACTTCTTGGGTCGCCCTCTACCTCTCCTCGAGCCCTCCACAACCAGTCGTTCGCACCTCCATACCGGAGCATCTGGGCTTCTCCTCTGAACGTGCCCGAACCACCTGAGCCTTGCTTCCCGCATCTTGTCATCGATGGGGGCCACACACACCTTCTCCATAATATCATCATTCCTAATCTTATCCATCCTACTATGCCCGTACATGCATCTCAACATCCTCATTTCTGCTACCTTCATCTTCTGGATATGTGATTTCTTAACCGGCCAACACTCAGCCCCATACATCATGGCCGGCCTAACCAACACTTTATAGAACTTACCTTTGATACTAGTGGCACTCTTTTGTCACACAATACTCTAGATGCTAACCTCCACTTCATCCATCCTACCCCGATACGGTGTGTAACATCCTCGTCGATCTCCCCCCCCCCTGGATAACCGACCCAAAGTACTTGAAGCTGTCTCTACTCAGGATGACCTGGGATTCAAGCCTCACATCCATGTCCTCTTCACTCTGCTCAGTGTTGAACTTACACTCTAGGTATTCCGTCTTTGTCCTGCTAAGCTTGAAACCCTTAGATTCAAGAGTTTGTCTCCAAAACTCTAGTCTCTCGTTAACACCGGTTCGCGATTCATCAATCAGAATTATGTCATCGGCGAATAGCATGCACCATGGGACATCCCCTTGAATGTGATGTGTTAACGCATCCATTGCTAGGGTGAATAGGAACGGACTGAGCGCAGAACCTTGGTGTAACCCCATAACAACCGGAAAATCATCAGAGTCGCCTCCTACTGTCCTAACCCGAGTCTTTGCCCCATCATACATGTCCTTAATCGCCATGATGTAGGGAACCGACACACCTTTTGCCTTCAAGCTTCTCCAGAGAACTTCTCTAGGAACCTTGTCATACGCTTTTTCTAGGTCAATAAACACCATGTGCATATCTTTCTTCCTATCTCTGTACTGTTCAACCAACCTCCTAACAAGGTGTATAGCTTCTGTAGTAGAATGACCCGGCATGAAACCAAATTGGTTGTCGGAAACAGACACCGTCATCCTCAACCTTGCTTCAACCACCCTCTCCCATACTTTCATAGTATGGCTCAGTAATTTGATACCCCTGTAATTATTACAACTCTGGATATCACCTTTGTTCTTATATAGTGGGACTACCGTACTCCACCTCCACTCATCTGGCATCCTCTTCGCCTTAAAAATAACGTTCAACAACCTAGTCAACCACTCCAACCCTGTTTTCCCCACACACTTCCAAAATTCTACCGGAATATCGTCTGGCCCGGTCGCTTTGCCCATGCTCATCTTGCTCATAGCTCCCACGACCTCCTCAACATTGATGCGCCTGCAGTACCCAAAGTCACTGTGACTCTCAGAATACTCCAATTCGCCGAGCACAATATCCCGATCCCCTACTTCATTTAGAAGTTTTTGAAAGTAAGTCTGTCATCTCTTCTTAATCTGGGAATCTTCCATCAATACTCTACCATCGCCGTCCTTGATGCATCTCACTCGGTCTAAATCTCGAGCTTTCCTCTCTCTCAGCTTGGCCAACCTAAATAACTTATTCTCTCCTAGTTCCTCGTACATACGACTATAAGCCGCAGTCTTAGCCTCTGTGACTGCCAGCTTCGCTTCCTTCCTAGCTACCTTATACCTCTCCATGCACGCTCGCCTCTCCCCCCATGCTCCCCACTAACTTCCGGTATGTCTCCTTTTTTGCTTCTACTTTACCTTGTACCACTTCATTCCACCACCAGGCTCCTCTGTGCCTGCCGGAGACGCCCGTTGAGACCCATAACACCTCTCTCGTGGCCTCTCTTATACAGTTTGCTGTCGTTGACCACATCGAGTTCGCATCCCCACTAAATCAGATACAAAATATACAAAAGACATATTGTATAAAATTTGTATAAAAATTGTAGTTACGTGGTATGATATTGTAGTTGTATATAACTTGGTAGAAGTAATGTATGAAAGTTATAGATAAGTTGTATAATATATAATTAGTTGTATGAAATTTATTTTTACTATGTATAAATCATATACAAAATATACAAAAGACATATTGTATAAAATTTGGGTAAAAATTGTAGTTACGTGGTATGATATTGTAGTTGTATATAACTTGGTAGAAGTAATGTATGAAAGTTATAGATAAGTTGTATAATATATAATTAGTTGTATGAAATTTATTTTTACTATGTATAAATCATATACAAAATATACAAAAGACATATTGTATAAAATTTGGGTAAAAATTGTAGTTACGTGGTATGATATTGTAGTTGTATATAACTTGGTAGAAGTAATGTATGAAAGTTATAGATAAGTTGTATAATATATAATTAGTTGTATGAAATTTATTTTTACTATGTATAAATCATATACAAAATATACAAAAGACATATTGTATAAAATTTGGGTAAAAATTGTAGTTACGTGGTATGATATTGTAGTTGTATATAACTTGGTAGAAGTAATGTATGAAAGTTATAGATAAGTTGTATAATATATAATTAGTTGTATGAAATTTATTTTTACTATGTATAAATCATATACAAAATATACAAAAGATATATTGTATAAAATTTGAATAAAAATTGTATTCAAGTTGTATGATATTATAGTTGTATTTAACTTGGTAGAAATACTAATGTAAACCATATTGTATATTTATATTTTGTGTCAATATGTTGAATTTGGTTAAATCAGCTATTTACGTGCTCGGTCCCCTCAGTCTCAAAATCACTAACCGTGGAGGCATTTGAAAAAACTCTAAGTAATTTATCATCTCCAGTGTTTGATTTGGATTTGTGTTCGGATTTTGATTTGGAATTGGATGCTGCTGTCTCGGGAAAACACCAACTTCAGGACTACTTGCACAGTGCAAATGAGATGCAAAATCACAACCAGCGCAGTAGTAAAGCCAATTGTCACTGTTCATTATTACATTGTAGACATCACAAATATATGCGATACTCTTATCTGCAATGTTGAGTAGTAGTACTGATGGCACAATCTACAAATACATCTAAAATCTTTAGTTTGCGTTAAAATGTCTATTATTAATGACTATAAGTAAGAAAAAGTTTGTCCGAGTTTGAAGTTTGCCACCTGCTGTCCTTCGATCCTTATGTACCTATATGCATATAGAATGACGTATTACTAAATCTAAATCCTTAAATATATCAATTTGGAGAGAAGAGGGGAGAGAGGAGAGAAAAATGAAAAGGATGTAATTAAATCTCTTGATTAAAGGTACAAATAATGAATTTGGGAGCCTTTTAAGATGGATTGTATATATTTTGTAGACTAAACATGGGTAGGTCGGATAATTATGTAAACATGGACATTTTAAGTAATAAAGTTTCTAATTTTATATAGGTATGAAAAAATCTCTAATCTACATCCTTTATTCTTAAAAGGCAATGTAACTTCTTCTTCTTCCTCTTTTAATTAAGTTATGCAAATAGGAGAATTTGTGTCACCACAACAAGAAAAGTAACAATTTAACCAAAAAAATGTTGATTTTGGGGATGGAATAAATGGATATGGGAATAAAATTCCAGATCCTGACTTAGGAAGTAATTGATTAAATGAGAAAATTTATTAATGAAACCAAACGGGTATAAAATGGGTCTGAGAAAATAATTCATTATCTCCTCTAAATCGATTTCATAGAGATTGGAGAAGAAAGAGGGAGTTGGCAGTGAGGCGGTCCTTTTTTGGGGCGGGACCAATAATTAAAACCCAGGTTATTAGTTTGTTTTTTTTAAAAAAAATTTTTGTAACGATTTTTATTTAGATCAATGCAACGGTGCCACATGGATTAATTTTTTTTCTTCAAATAAGTCCGTTAGTAATAAGGACATATTGCGCCACTAAGATAACAGTAAGGATATTTTTGGCTTAATAGGTGGACGGAGGAGGGTATTTTAGCACCAAATCAATTAGTGAAGGGTCAGTTTTAACTTTTAACCCTTCTCCGTTTTTAAGACAAATTGCCAAAGGAGAATATTTAACAATTTAATCGTACTTGAGAGGTGCTAAAACTTATATTGGGACTGCCAGTGGTGCTGCCCTAACATAAAAATTTGTATAGTATAAACGGGGAGATTAACATCATTAAAATTTTGTAGCAAACAGGAGAATGTAAATAGATGGTCAGTAGTACAATATCAAGACCCAGATTTACATACAACTAATCCAGTGCTGCTAAGTTTCTGCCCATGTTGGTAATAGGTACTAATGTGGATCATCTAAGAATGTATTTTAAACAACTAAACAGTATGATCACTCACATGAAACATTTGATGAATGTAAAATATAACCACAAGAAAAAACGTACGCTTAACCATAATTTTCCATTTCATCATAATATAATCCCCACCAAAATCTTACACTAAATTTCTTGTGTATGTCGCTGCACCTAAACTTAATACTACAAGGACATGCATGAAAGCAATGCTGTAGTACAAGAAGCAACCTACACATTTCTTATTAAGAAAAAACTGTAACAAATGGGTACTAGTAAAAAATTACAGATCTTTGATTCTGCCGACACTAAACTAATTTTCCCATCCATATGCCCCTACTGCTATGAAATCTCATATTTGGATACACTGCTATGTATTGCCTATATGAATACAACCAAGAACGTGATTCACAAAAAAACATAACAAATCACAAATTCCTGGTTGAGCAAAATAATGAATTATCAGCCAAAATCTAGCCAAACTAAGTTGGACGATTTACAGAAAATTGTGAAGACATCAGTGCGCACTATCTTGCCGTGACTCCACAACTAATCACAGTGAGAAAATCAGACAACGGACCTGCATAATATGGAAGCAAACTGTATTTCATCACTCGATAAGAAATTAAGGCATGTTAGGTGTTCAATTCTCACTATGCGAAAGAGATTAGTAAAACAACGCAGGCGATAATTGCATTCCAAGATTCCCAAACTCCAGTCTCTTACAATTGAAAGTTAAAATAACGAGGATCTTATTATCTCTTGGTCCAAGTAAAGGTGAATTTTTGAAGACTGACAAAGGAATTCAGATATGGACCAGGTCCATCTTGTGAAGCACAGTTATGATCGACTCAAACATGTGAGATGCATGTGAAAGGGATAACTCTAACATATCAGAAGTGTTATCTCCTGATCATGACCGAAAATGTTGCATATTGGATAAGGAGAAAGACTCCTTACACTAAGAGAATACGGTTTAGGAAAATGATAGAGTTAGAGTATGAGATCAACTAGAACCCTTCCACCATGGAAGAGCAGCATCTGTATCCTAGTCAATCTCTAATTGCTAACTCCTTAAATATTAGTGTTATTCTCTTTTATAGGAAATGCACATAAGCAGAAATTAAACGTGAATTGAGAGAAAAATAGCAAGGCACTTTTGCAAGCAATTTATGTGTGATTCAAGCGTGCAATCCTGAAGCTACTTGAACCAGATAGAAGAATCAGTTCCAAGTGTCTATCTTTTATTCTAGTTCAATTGTAGTAGGTGATTTTTCATTGTACCTTTCAGCTCATTTTGGAAGTAATTGTATTAGGTACTTAGAGTTTTTCAAGTTAGAGTTAACTTGAAGTTGTCGCAACAGTTGAGGCTGTGTGCAACAACGGGATTAGAGTTAATCCTAGGTTTACAAAAGAGTTTTTGTAAATGCAATATTTGGCTGAGTGATTTTAGTGGAGAGTTTGGAAAAATCATACTAGAAGGTAGGTAGTTATTTTTTTCACCTTTTGAGCCAGGTGTTTTCCATGTAAAATCCATGTGTTCTTTATTTTCTGTATTTATTATTCTGCAACAATAGTAGTTGGAACACATAGAAGAACCAGATCATTCTATAATCAAGTTAAGCGAAAATTGGGTACCACACAAATCAACCCGCCTCTTGTGTGGCGTTGAAATATAAAATATCAATTGGTATCAGAGCGGGTTATCCTTGAAGAGTCTAACACCTTAGGAACAGATCAAGACCATCTGAAAACTAGGAAGGACAATCCACTACTAGGCCTCCACTCTTTAATGGCCAGTACTATTCATGGTGGAAGAACATGATGAGAGAACACATCATAGGAGACGACTATGAACTTTGGGACATTGTTACTGATGGTCCCCTTGCTACTACAAAGAATAATGTTAAAGGAGTAGACGTGCCAAAGACGAGAGTTGACTGCACTGCTGAAGATTTGAAGAAATGGGAAAAGAATGCCATGTCCAAGAAATGGCTTATGTGTGGATGATGACGTCCAAATCTACTATTAAAAAGTAATAGTCATGGTCGCATGCAATATATTCAACCCAACTATGAGTTGGGGTCGTATCCCACAAAGAATAATGTGTAGGCGATTAGGCATGTAAGAAAATTATCGCTAGTTGCGCAATGCCAAACACTAAGAATTTTGGTTGAAAGTTGATTTATCTAAATGCGGAAATGTAAACTAACCTAGAAAGCAAGTAAAATGATCAATGTCAACAAGTATGGTTGCGTCGGGAATTACACTCAAGTAACGATCCAATGTATTTCACGATTTTACAAATATGAGCGAGTTTATGTTAATTAGCCACGGATAATAATTCTTAATTAGCCTCTTCCGAAGACTAACAAGACTTCCTAATTGAATTATACCTAAAATAATTAAGAGATTAAGCACACCCGGAATGGCTACAAGTAGTTCAATCCTATCCCTAGGTAGAATCTATAAAATGAGGGTTAACGCCTCAAGTTCTTGTTAATTAATCTTTTTCAACCCCAAATTATCTTTCCCAAAATTAATTCGGAGTTAATGGGCGAGTCCTAGGGTTAGCTAATCCCTTTGGAAACATTAAAGAACAAGAATAATTAAAATAACAATAACTCACTTCATAAAAGAATAAAAATTATTCAATACATAAGCACAACAAGGTATTTAATCCACACTTTAAATATGAATACTTCCATAAACAAGGTTCAAGTGTTGGAATTAAATACTACACACTTAGATATACAATACAAAGCAAGGAAATAAAAAAATAAACATAAATGGGTAAGAAAATCTTAACCACAAGCTTCAATCTTCAAGACCCAAGTGTGTGTGCAAAACCCTAGCTTCAATAAATGTTCTCTCTAGTCTATGAGGAATGAAAATAATCCAAAGATCCTCCAAGATGTCTGCTTGGATGAGTATAAAAATGATTTGGGATGAGAAATTATGAAATGTCCATTCTGCCCCAGGTCTGATGCTCGATTTTTGCACCTGCGGAAGAACCATCGCAGGTGCGGCTCCGCATAAGCGGAGACCTCATCGCAAAAGCGAAAATGGAATTCCTTCAAAGCTCCGCAGAAGCGATACCATTTTCCGCAGAAGCGACATCACTGAAGCGATACAATAACCGCAGAAGCGCCATTCTCAGCCACTTTCGCAAAAGCGTTTCGCTCTTCGCAGAAGCGTGATCGCTTCTGCGCCTTTTCCTCCGCAGAAGCGGGATTGCTCAATCCATGCCTGAACCGCAGAAGCGGTCAAATTTACGCAGAACCAGGGTCTCTTCCGCGACCAAACTTCCGCAGAAGCGGAGTCACTAGAATTTTTGCATTGTTTCACTCTCTTTAGCTCAATTCCGCTTCAATTCAACTCAAATCATCTCGTAGCATCATGTACCTGAAAATCTAACAATAACCACCATAAACAACCTCATTTTATAATTAAAAAGACATAAAAGCTAAGGAAAAAATGCTAGAATGAGTGGTAAAATCATCACTCATCAACACCCCAACTTAAAGCTTTTGCTTATCCTCAAGCAAATCAAAACCAAAACTTCAATGGGGATTCACCATTTAAAACACAAGTGGTATTGCTATTATTTAAATATCACATTCTCCAATTTAAACACTATACTAATGGATTTGGTTGGTACTAATAATTATGCTCAAGTAAGTGCATCTTCCCGAATAGCTCCCTCATAAGGAAAAACAACTTCAAGAATGTGCAAAGGAGTTTCAAAATAATCAAGTGATAAACATAAGCCTCAAGAAGTGACTCAAAAGTACTAGTCCCCTACACATGCTTTATTTACTCAATTTCATCAGTCCTTCCTAATTCAAGTGCCCTCACAAGAAAGAAAATCCCAAAATCACTATATTTACAATACAACATAAGGGACGAATTTTACAAAAGCACTCACTCTCACAAAGAACTTCAAGTGTTACAACATCTCATACCATAAGCTTGCCCTTATTTTAATTCACCGCTTATTCAAGAATGCTCGGTTGGAGGTCCCATAAGGACTTTTTAAGCTTGTAATGTAGGTTTAGGGAAGGGTCGGATAAGCATTTGGATACAAGTGACTTCACCTTCCTTGAACACTCCTCAACATTTTTCATTCTTATTTTGTTCCTTTTCAAACCCCATAGCCTCATTTTCCTCTAGTTTCCAATATAGAACCACCTTACATACCTCTCCTAATTTTATTCAAGGTTCCATAATTTATATATATACACATATCTCTTTTTTATTTGTCTTTTTTTTCTTTTTTTGAAGCTTGAATAATTTAACACAAACACTTTGAGGCATGTGGTCTTAGACTCAATGTACAACCTTACCAATCTCCACTTTGACACCACCCCCAACTTAGGCTTTTAGCCTCATTCTCAATGTTCAAGGAGGGACGAGTTCAAAAGAGGGAATTATTTTACAAAAAGGGAAATGTTTGTAATGAGATGGCCAAAGAAAAGGTTTAAAGGCTCAAAATGGGCACTAGTGATATTATTTATGCAAAGGTAGTCTTGAAAGGCTAAAGAGGTTTTACAAATAAAACAAAGAATGCCTAAGATCATTCCTCCAACCAAACATACTATCATTAGCATTGAAACACCAACCGGGCAAGTTCTAGATGATGGAAGTAAACACAAGATTTATTTTAACAAACACTAGCACACATGGCACATGAATTAATCAATACAGATCAATTTTATTTTCTAATAATGGTATTTAGAGCAATATTCAAACTAGTGGGCAAAAGACTCACTAAAAGAGCAAAAAATTTATCACAAGAATTATTTCGAAGGGGTATTCTTAATTCACCATTTACATACAAGAGACTAATTTTATTAGTACCAAAATAATCCAAAAGCCTCGTCCTAGCAAAACAAGACTAATTCCCTTAAGAAAGTTCTCACGCCATCTATCATAGGGAAAAGTCACCCGGTTCACTTCAAAAATGTTCCTTGGGAAAGAACCGTAGCATGAAGAAAATCCAAGGAAATATTACTAAAGGAAATAAAAATTAAAAGAAACCAAAACTACTAAAAGGGATACTAAAGTAAAAGAAACTAAAACAAAAAACAATAAGCCACAAAAAAGAAAATAAATAATGAAAGAAAAATAAAAACAGAACTAATCATACCAAGCTCGACAAGAGCACCTGCTACATACAATAGCCCGGCAAGGGCATACAATATACACAACAACATGATAACAAGCCCGGCAAGGGCACACATTATCTATAGCACAAATATAAGCCCGACAAGGGCACACAATGTCTTAAAACATGAATACAACAGTACAGTAGCCACCCCCAACTAAAACAGTGCAGTGTCTGCACTGCACAGTATGAAATATAAAGCATAAACAGTTTGAGGGTCTCCCTGAGGTCTGCATCAGACTAGCAGACTATGGGAGGACGATAGATCAGTGTTGTGTTGTACTCTGGACTCCGTCATCATCAGTCTCCTCATCGGCATCATCATCACCATCATCACCAGCAGACTCTGAAATGAAGGAATACTCCTCACTATCATCTTTGGCTGCCACTGGTATTTTCTTGTCTGGGTTCCCCCATTTGAAGATTGCCTTGATGCCTCTCCACATCTTGATCGTAAATTTGCCCTTCTTCTTGTTCTTCTTCTTCTCCTTCTCAAAGTCCGACTGAAGGGTGGCATGGGCTTTTACCAAAGTGCCGTATGCTCCCTCCAGTCTAGTCACAGATGCTGTCATCTTCTCAATATGCTCATTTTGACTCTTTTGTGCATCCAAGTAACCTGCATTTCATCCCTGGGGAAGTATGAAGGCCCAGACCTAGAGGATGAGGGTCCACTCAGAAGTTGTGATACTAACTCCCGAATAGATGCAAGCTCGGAGTTTAGTATCCCGAATGGTCCATGTGCAGCTGCTTGTGAAGACTCTGAAGCAGTAGCAGTGGTGGTGACTTTTCTCTTCTTGATCTTGACTACGCTCCCCTCTCCTGTCACTCTCAAAGGATGAAAAGGTTTGTCAGTAGGTAGCCACCGATCAGTGCCACGTGCCTCAACCACTGCTCTGGTGCATAGCTGAGTGATCAGTGAAGGGAATATCATCCCTGCATCCTTATCTCTCACGTACTCCCTCATCTCTCGTAGAATGTAGTATCCGACATTCACAGGAATGTCATCCAATAGACATACAATAACCAATGCTCGAGTGTAGGAGACATCTGTAACATTTCCGCACGGGGAGAGCCTGTTGCACAGGATGTATAGCCACATCTTTGCCTCAGCAGTGAAGTCGGTTGATTTGAGCCCTTTCCTTTTGTTGCCTCATTTGTCTCTCAAGTGCGGAGGGAAGAGTTTGGCTACAATCCATGCTCCATTTTCACAATAATCTTTTTCTTGTACCGGCTCAATTGGAAAGTTGGGAATACCAAGAGTGTCATTAATTTGCTCAATCTCGAACCTCACCAATTTCCCTCTGATGATTAATTGTGGGTTGTCCAAATCTGTGTGCTTGAGGTTGGCATAAAACTCACGAACCCACTCCTCATTGGCTTTGTAAGGAGTAGGTATGAAGGAAGACCATCCTGATGAGTTGAGACGGACATAGAAATCTGGAAGTTTTTCGGCCAACTTGCCTTCGTGTATGCCCTTTTCAAGAATTATCCTCCTCGTGATGAGGTCGTGTAAATACCGACGCTCACATGCAGCTGACATAAAGCGTGACTCATCATATGGTTCATCCATTTCCTCTTCTATTTCAGGTTGTCGTCCGCTTGTGTTAGGGTCCATTTTCAATCGAAACACCTACAAAAATTTAAAACAAGGTAAGTCGGGTAATAGAATCATGTTAAGCAATTCAAAACATTGCAATTGAGCCAAAAAATTAGGTTGAGCGGGCCCGGGAAGCCTATGATGCAAAGCTACTGGAATTTCAGAAATTTCCCAGTTTTCGCTTCTGCAAGAATAAACCGCATATGCGGTGCCGCTTTTGCGAATTTCTAGACGCTTCTGCGATTTGCCATTTTTCCATTTTTTGCTTCTGCGAGTGTTCTACCGCAGAAGCGGTTGCGCTTTTGTGAAAAATTTTTCGCTTCTGCGACTTACGTCTTCTTCTTCAACTGCCCAAAATTTTTTGCAATTTTTGATTCTCAACTCCAATTTTTGGCACCTAATTTATACTCAAGACTTTTAAATTAGTGCAGTACATGACTTATGATTCAATTAAGACCTATTTTTTGATGCTTAGCAAGAAGATTTCTTTTAAACACATTAACGAACATCTTGCGAGCAAGTTAAAATAAATACTTCGTCAAACAAATTGGGTATTCAGAATTCCCATGAATTTGTTGAATATCACAACACATACATGACTACACTCAACCAATTCCCTCACTTCTTAAAGCTAATAACAAGAATTTAAAACAATAGAAGAAACAGAAGAACAATCAAACAAAATAAAAAAATTTCTGTTGCAAATGGGAAACACAGAGAATGTGAGGAGAGAGATGAAGACTGAGAAGATGGTTTAGAAGACAATACCTGAATTTGTGCAAGAGAGGAACTCAGGAGCAGGTTTCTCTGAAAATTTGGAGATTTTCGTGTGTTTGGGGATTTAGGGCTGGGAGAAACAGCTTGCTAACATTACCTGGGCACTGAACCGTTCAAAATTCTTTTAACAATTAAGACCTGTGGACTTCCGCTTCTACGGAAAATACCCGCTTCTGCGGAGTCGTTTATGCATCAAGGATCCCGCTTCTGTGGAAAGTTTTGCTTATACATCTTGGTGTCTGCTTCTGCATGACTGCAGATGCGGTCAAAAATCCGCAGATGCGGTTACACCAGCAGATTTGTGCACAGATTCTGCAGCTACTGGTTTTGTCCCTCCTGACCACTCCGACCTACTCAAATCAACTCCAAAAAATCTAAAACTTGGCAGATTAGTCAAAAATAATATTCTAAGCTATTCTAAAAAAAAGAAAATTTCAAAAACGACTAAAATTTTGAAAAATAATGGGTTGCCTCCCACCAAGCGCCGCATTTAACGTCATGGCACGACGCAAGCAACTTTACCACTTTTCTCGCCACTTGGATGATATGAACTAGGCACCTAGCTTGGAATCAAGCTTGTGGCCATGAGCGATGGGGGATGGTAAGTTGATGATCGTGCCAAGCCTTAAATTCTTCATTTTGCACTTCTTGTCTCTCAAGTGAGGAATGCCATTTTGTTTTCTTGTTTCTTCAAACTATAAAATGTATGGTTGTTGTCTTTCCTCCTCGCAATCCCTCGTTGACCCGTGTAGTTCAATTTCCATATCACCACACAATTCCAACTTTGAAAGATGCTTGGAATGTGACTTCAAACCTTCCCTTTGCAATTTTTCTATTTTGACATCCTCTTCTTCCCCCGAACTATAGTCAATTTCAACCACATTTGCATTTATATCGGTTGACTCTAATTCCATATTTTTCTCGGCATCATTAATACTCATAGAGTCGGTTGGCGGATGTTCAATTCTTGAATCCTCGAAGTAAAGCTCACTTTCTTCCTCGGAATTGGACTCTTCTTGGCTTTCTTCCACACTCTCAAGTTGGTGGGCATAGTGAGCCTCAACCAATATTTGCATTTGATCTTCCAAAGTGCGGATGTGTTCATCATTGTGTGCCAAACTTTGTTTCAATTCCTCGAGTGCAAAGTTGTGCTTCTCCTCGTTTTCAAGAATGGTCTCCAACATGAGCCTCATTCTCTCATTTTGAGCATTTGGGAGTTCTTCTTGGTTTTGATCAAGTACCAAGGAATGATTTTCAACTTCAATCTTCAAGGAAGGCCCTTGGATTTCATTCACTTCCAAGGCTTATTGTGACGACCCACACCCGTCGTCTCATGTGTTATTGCTCCATTTTCCCCATTTCATGCTTCCTCATGTTTCGTTATCGGTATGTGGTGTGTTAGAGTTGATTTGGATTGATTTTGGAGGTCCGGTGTAGAATTAGGCTTGAATTGGCGAAGTTAGAATTTTGGCGAATTCCGGTTGATAGGTGAGATTTTGATCCGAGGGTCGGAATGGAATTCCGATAGTTGCTGTAGCTTCGTTGGGTGATTTTGGATATGTGTGAAAATTTTCAGGTCATTTATACATCGTTTGGTTGGGTTTTTGATCGAATGCGCATTTCGGAAGTTTTGAATAAACTTAGGCTTGAATCCGATGTGAATTGATGGTTTTAGCATTGTTTGATGTGTTTTGATGATTGGAACAAGTTTGAATGATGTTTTGGAGTATGTTGGTGTTTTTGGTTGAGGTCCCAGGGGCCTCGGGGTGAGTTTGGGTGGTTAAACGGAGAGTTTTGAAGTGTGTTGCAGGTCAAATTTTTTGTTGTCTTCTGGTATTCCTGCTTGTGCAGAAATGGACCGCAGAAGCGGTTCTGCAGAAGCAGGTAAGTGATCGCAGAAGTGGTCGTTGGCTGGCTAGGGAGATTTCGCGGAAGCGAAAGAAGCTCCGCAGGTGCAGTTTGGTGGCTTTGGCATTTTTATCCGCAGAAGCGGACTAAATTCTGCATAAGCAGTCACCGCCGAAGCGGTTATGGACCGTAAAAGCGGTCTTGGGCGACTTAAGGAAAATCGCAGATGCGGTGGTAAGGCCGCAGAAGCGAAAGTTGCTGTGGACAGAAGGGTTTTAAATGTCATATTTCATCCGCGAGCATGAGGTAGTTTCCACCATTTTTGAACGACTTGGAGAGCTTTGGGCGAGAATTTTTGAGGTTTTTGACTGAGAATGGATTGGAGGTAAGTTCCTTGGCCTAATTATTCGAGTTTATGGTAGATTTATCATGGAAATTAGTGGAAATTCATCAAAAATGGGGTAAGTTAGGGCTTGAGAAATTATAAGTTAAAAATGGAATTTGGAGGGCCAAATGGACTCCGATTTTGGTAAATTTGATATGTACGGACTCGTGGCGAGACGAGGAATCCAGTAATGCGAGTTTTGTAATTTTTCGAGAAACGGGCCCGGGGCTCCGGTTTTGCTAGTTTCGAGATTTTCTAAATCTCGATTGTTTTCGATTGGGTATTGTTCCATTAGCATATTATGATGTATTCACTCTGTTTTGGTTAGATACGATGCACGTGGAGGCCGATTTGAGGGGCTAAGGCGTCGTGATCTAGAGATTTCACCGATTCGAGGTGAGTAATACTTGTAAATGATATCCTGAGGGTTTGAAACCCTGGATTTGCACATCATAGTGCTGTATTGAGGTGACTTGCACGCCGGATAACGGGCGTGGGGTAGAGCACCGTTGGGGATTGCGACTTGTTCCATCCCGCTTAATGAAATAACTATCTTATTGATTGAAGTTTAGTTGATATCCTTATAGAAATGGATTAATTGTCGTGATTGGGCCTCGGACTAACTGATTGAATCATTTAGGGATTATTATCACTGTTTCCATGATGCTTAGCATATTTTCATGATTTCAGTCCTGAGTTAAACACTGTCTCGAAATGATTCGTAAATTTCTAATATTTTAAATACTTAATCTATAATTCCTAATAATTGGAACTGAAAATGATAAACTTGACTGTGCCTGTGTGGCTTACATGCATATATCTAGACTGAGTGTGGATCGGGCTGCACGGCGCAGCGAATGCTACGATGATATTGCGCTTGGGCTATAGGAGCCCCTCCGGAGTCTAAACCCCCAGAGTGAGCGTAGGTACCTAAATGGATCGGGCTGTGCGCCGCAGCGGTCATGTGCATTGCATTGCATTCATGCATTGGTTCCTGTTTGTGCTACGTGGCATGACATTCAGCACTTTCATATCATTGGAATTCATGTTGTTTCTTTCACTGTTACCAGATACCCTGGTGTTATTTGTAATGGAGTGCTGTGCCCGAGGGGCTGACTTATGCTCAGACTTGCACTATCAGATTTTGCAATCAATTGCTTGATTGTTGGGAAAAGGATATTTTCAAAACTGGTTTTTAACTGAGCCAGAAATTTTCTAAAGGATTTTCATGGAATTACTGTTTTCTCAAGGGTCTTACTGTCCTATATAGCATGATGGAGTGCTTTACGTATTTTCTTACAGCTCAATTATTATTTACTCTTATTACTCATTGAGTTGGAGTACTCACTTTACTCCCTGCACCTCATGTGCAGTTGCAGGTATTGTTCACCCGATAGCGGGTTTTGAGCTGATTGAAGGTATCACTATTGTAGCGGAGTAAGGTGACCGCCAGCGTCCGCAACACCTGATTTTCCCTTCTTTGATTTTAATTTGATTCATATAAATTATAGGCTCTGTAGTTATGTTCAGGTTTCTTTAGATGCTCATGACTTGTGACACCCCGGTCGGGTTGTGTTGGGTTGTAGATATTGATTATTATTGTCATTAAGTTGCATTTATTTATTACTTTATGTTTAATAATATTGAAAGGGGCGTCATTGTTTTGTTGGCTGGCCTTGTCTTCACGAGAGGCGCTATCACGACCGGGTTTGAGAATTTGGGTCGTGACAAGTTGGTATCAGAGCCTAGGTTACTAGGTCTCATGAGTCATGAGCTAGGTTAATAGAGTCTTGTGGATCGGTACGGAGACGTCTGTATTTATCCTCGAGAGGCTGCAGAACCTTTAGGAAAAATTCACTTTCTTGGAATTCTTATCATGCGTACTTGATTAAGCTTGAGATATAACTCTTGAAATTCCTTCCACACGTCTGTATGCGCACGTGAGCGCTCAGTATTGTATGTGCCTTGATGGCTTTTGATTCCCCGATCAAGGGGCGAGATGTGATCCCGTGAGTTTGATATTGGGGCCAGTCTGGAGGACTTGAGGCCGGATCCACTGCAAAAAAACTGGAATTAGCTACGAACGTCGTCGCTAATCTATCGCTAAAGTGCTCGTTGCTAGCAGAATCTTTTGATAATCTATCGCTAATCCGTCGCTAAATGAGATTAGCGACGAATTTTTCTGTTTAGCTTCTGATCTTGTCCGTCGCTAAAACCTGGTTTTTTAGTAGTGATCTTGCCTATGGCTTGAGCACTGAGGTGCTGATTGTGTGAGCAAGTGTTCTGAACTTATATGTTCGATATTGTCCTTATTAGCCGGAATGGCGGTTGGATATCCATGTGATGAGTATGTTAGTGCTGCGATATGTATCTATGTGACTTGGTAGTGACAAAGAAGTCTGCTGGAAAATGGATGAACTGTTAAGTGTTCGATTCCTATCGTGATTGATGTGTAGCCCGAATTATGGGCGTGTGAAGAATAATTTTGTGTCTCCTAGTTGGGAAGTGAAGTTCATTACCTGTGGCGGTATGAGTTCAGACTCAGGAAGACTAAATGGCTGTGTTATACGTATGGTGGTGGAAGGTGTGCTGAAATACTAAATTGAGGCGAAGCAGGTGGGTTATCTCCTGCGGAGTGTTCTTAAGGGGTACGATTCTTATGTATATTGCTAGAAGATCTCATGTGTAATTGAAGAGTACGTGTTGAAATTTGATAAATTCGGGTCACTTAAGAGAGTGGACTCAACTGAAGTAGGGATGAATGCGAGGTTTGCAGAGGATTACTGTACTAGATGATCTGTGTTTTCACAAACTCGTAAATGATTTGAGTTTAATCTCACTATGGTATTGTGGCACCATTAGATTAAAAGTATTATGGGCAATTGAGTGTGTCCTGATATATGGCTTCGGGCCAAGTTGGGGAGGTTGCTATTGATTAGCTAATTGCACGGGTAGGAGCTATGTTGGTTCCATTTTGAGGTAGGCTGGCGGATCGGTTCTGGTTGCAAAAATTGACCGAGGATGGCATGTGTGAAGGAAAATTTTGATAAAGTTTATACGATGCTTCGTAGATGTGAGAAAATAATAGGATGTCTTGAGCTGTTGTTGATAAAGAATGCTTAGTGTATAGAGAAGGAAGATGGTTGTTTGTATTGGTATGAGATCATGTTCTGCGGTGTCAAAGTGCCGATAAGGCACAGGTGGTTTTGTTAGCTGAGCATGCTAAATGCAAGTTGAATAGAGTGAATGACTCTCGAGAATGGTTTTATTGTGTACAAGATTTGGCATGTAATAATCAGGTGTCTTAAGGTTGAGTATGTTGCTAGGGACTGTGTTTTCATTAGAAAAGATCAAGACTCGTGGTATTTTATGTTAATTATGGGATTCTATGTATCAGTATCTGGGAAGTAATGGTAACAAATTTCAGATTCACAGGAAGTTCTTCGGGGTAAAGTACTCTGGAATGTGGTATTTCTGGGAACGATTGAGAGAGTATTCAGTGGCCATGGGTCTGAGACAATGTGGTCTTATATGCGAGTCTCATGTGGTAAGCCTAGATTTTGGCATTGTGATGCTACAACGAGGGGGAAATATCAAGTGGATGATGAACAAAAAGAAAATTTTGATAGATTGAATAGCTTGATAGTAGACCGAATCGGTATGGTAAGGATATGATTAATTCTTCGTATGTATTCGAGGTAAGGAGCATTTAATGGTATTGTGCAGCAAAGATCTTGAGTTCTGACAGCTTGCTTAGCTTGGTTCGGGTAGAAAGATTCAGTCCTGGAACTTTAGCTTGTGCAATGGAATTGGGAGAGAGAGTTCTTGAAGAGTTTTACCGTGCTTTAGAGAATTATATATTGCCTATGGGCATGCGAAGCATGGAATGTGTAATGATTCTTCTTCTAGATTGGATTGACGGAAGGTCTTGGCTGGATGGGTTACAGTTCAGTACTGAAAAAAAGTTCATAAAATTCCTAGGCAACGGGTAGCCTCAGGTAACCAAGGAGATGGTACTGCTAATTGGAAGTGATTTGACGAGGGTATATGTTTCAGAAAAAAGGGCAATGTGATTAAGTTGATGGCACTTCAGTAGTGTTGCAGCATTTTTCTTGATAGATCGACTGCTGATATCTGAGTGTGTTTGATGGCACAGGAGAATTTTAGAATATATTCGAAGAATGATTGGGTACTCGAGGTGCAATATGTAATTATACTGCAGAATTTGGGATCAGGTATAGTAATTCGTGTGCTATGTGGAGCTGGAGGCTGGGAGTTCTCATGTTCAGGCTATGTAGTGGTTGTGGATAGTGTGTACTGGTACCGTTAGCGGCTATTGGGGGTTTGGAAGCCCGAGTGGATCTTTCTTTGCTTGGTATATTAGATTTTGGATATGATATTTGGGGTATAGACTGATTGTCTCAGTGTTGGGTTATTCTAGACGGTTGTGTTATGGGTTATGTCGGAAAATGCCACAGGTTGCGTGGCGAGGTGCATCGGACTATGTTCTAGTAGAATGGTTGTGTTCCAAAGACCAGCGGACGGCTGGCAAGGATTGCTTTTATTAATTAGGCCTTCGTAGCGGAATTCAGTGCATAGGTTTCTACCATTGATTCAGTTCCAGTATTGAGGGACCTTTTCGGATGCGTTCCTTGTGGCCGGGCATGTAGTCAAGCGAGTTTGTGGATTTCAGCATTTTTTTAGCACCGGGCACTGTATCGTACAGCTCCGGCAGGAGTTATAAAAAGTGGAAGGAGCAGCTTCAGGCTTCTTGGTATTGAGTTCGTTGGCAGGCCGATGTGGCTACGTATTCAGATTGAGATGGCTTGGTTGGCCCCGATATGTATTGTTGAGGGATAGGTTGAATCTATCGTTATTGAGCTTGTTAGTGATCTGGGGAGATCTATGAGTTGTTTTTTTCGGTGCTGTGAGGTGTTATGATTTTCGGACCGTGGGCACATATAGTGCGGTGCAATCGAGATTCATAGTGGAAGTCGAGGGGGAAGGACCTCAGTTGTGTATGAGTTTTGTAGCTTACAACGCTATAAGTAGATATCATTACGCACTCAGTATGCTTACAACCGATACTCGATATTTTCTTATATTGAGCAAATTTTGCTCGATGTGCATCTCCCTATATGAGATATTTGTGTGGATCGGGTGGCGCGCTGCCACGGGTATGTTATCTAGATCGGGATGCACGCCGCAACTGTGTGATGTTGAGAATAGTTTTCCATATGTTACTTTGTATGCCTTGCTTCCTGGTTTCTGAGGAAAGTCCGTATTGGGTGTTGCTTGGCGAATAGCGCATCTGTTGTGTCCTTTCAGGATTAAATGTTGTATAGTACTTGCTTCACCTTGGGTGTGATGGATTGCTTGGTTTCAGACATCAATCTGTGCGTGGCTGTCTATATTGAGCATGGTGACTTGAGGTGCTTCATGTGTAATAGTGTTTGGATAGGATAGTGCGTTGTGGCGAGGCCACGTGAAGTTATGACCTTTCGAGGAGGAATTCAGGTACTCTATTTCTATGATGTGAGACGGGGTCTCAGCTTAGTGTTGCAATTGTACTGATGAGCTTGAGGTACCACACTTTCGTTTGAGTCAATTATCATGATTTGAGTACGTTCAGACTGCTTCTCATTGGTGCATGTATTATGCAAGTTCTGGCTTAGGCCTGTGTTGAGGTGTCATATCACCAGAGTGGTGTGTTGGATTCGAGGTGATCGTTGGAGTCATTAATAAATACGAACAGATTTGTTTCCTGTTGGTTAGAAGGATAATATCGAGGTTTGGCCCGAAAATCTGTTGTGGAATTAGTCAAAAGGAAGTGGTCTCATGTATGGGTAATCTGCGGAATGGTTACGGTTTATCGCGTGTTGCATTTGTCGTTGGCAGTATATGAAAGTGTTGGATAAGGCTTTAGCTAGTAAGAGGTTTTCTATCGATTTTTGAGTATTGTGGGCAACTAATGTGAATAGTGACTATCGTTTCGAGTGTTGGATTGTATGGTATATTACATGATTTAACCTGAGGTTGCAGGCATGGTTTATTACAGTTGGTTTGAGTTTATTCTGAATATTGACGTGAGGTTCTGATTTTGAGTATGATTTCGGAAAGTGCAATGTGGTTCTACGGTTTATGGCCTAGATGGGCTGTGAAATTTCAGCGGAGTTGTATTATCGGACCTATGTAAGATAGGGTGATGAGGGATCACCCCGGGTATATGCTTGGTAAGGTCATTTAACTGTTGGTTGGCTTCTAGGACAACTCTGGGTATGCTCGAGGATGAGCGTTTGTTTAAGTTGGGGAGGATGTGATGACCGGCTCGTCGTCTCATGTGTTATTGCTCCGTTTCCCCCATTTCATGCTTCCTCATGTTTCGTTATCGGTATGTGGTGTGTTAGAGTTGATTTGGATTGATTTTGGAAGTCCGGTGTAGAATTAGGCTTGAATTGGCGAAGTTAGAAATTTGGCGAATTCCGGTTGATAGGTGAGATTTTGATCCAAGGGTCGGAATGGAATTCCGAGAGTTGTTGTAGCTTCGTTGGGTGATTTTGGATATGTGTGCAAATTTTCAGGTCATTCGGACATCGTTTGGTTGGGTTTTTGATCGAATGCGCATTTCGGTAGTTTTGAAGAAACTTAGGCTTGAATCCAATGTGAATTGATGGTTTTAGCATTGTTTGATGTGTTTTGATGATTAGAACAAGTTTGAATGATGTTTTGGAGTATGTTGGTGTTTTTGTTGAGGTCTCGGGGGCCTCGGGGTGCGTTCGGGTGGTTAAACGGAGAGTTTTGAAATGTGTTGCAGGTCAGATTTTTTGTTGTCCTCTGGTATTTCCGCTTCTGTGAAAATGGACCGCAGAAGCGGTTCCGCAGAAGCGGTTCCGCATAAGCGGGTAAGTGATTGCAGAAGCGGTCGTTGGCTGGCTAGGGAGATTTCGCGGAAGCGGAAGAAGCTCCGCAGCTGCGGTTTTGTGGCTTTGGCATTTATCCGCATAGGCAGACTAAATTTCGCATAAGCGGTCACCGCAGAAGCGGTTATGGACCGCAGAAGCGGTCCTGGGCGACTTAAGGAAAACCGCAGATGCGGTAGGAAGGCCGCAGAAGCGGTAAAATTGCCGCAGAAGCAAAATTTGCTGTGGACAGAAGGGTTTTAAATGTCATATTTCATCCGCGAGCAAGAGGTAGTTTCCACCATTTTTGAACGACTTCGAGAGCTTTGGGCGAGAATTTTTGAGGGTTTTGACTGAGAATCGATTGGAGGTAAGTTCCTTGGCCTAATTATTCGAGTTTATGGTAGATTTATCATGGAAATTAGTGGAAATTCATCAAAAATGGGGTAAGTTAGGTCTTGAGAAATTATAAGTTAAAAATGGAATTTGGAGGGTCAAATGGACTCCGATTTTGGTAAATTTGATATGTACGGACTCGTGGTGAGACGAGGAATCCGGTAATGTGAGTTTTGTAATTTTTTGAGAAGCGGGCCCGGGGCTCAGGTTTTGCTAGTTTCGAGATTTTTGCTAAATCTCGATTGTTTTTGATTGGGTACTGTTCCATTAGCATATTGTGATGTATTCGCTCTATTTTTGGTTAGATACGACGTGCGTGGAGGCCGATTTGAGGGGCTAAGGCATCGCGAGCTAGAGATTTCACCGGTTCGAGGTGATTAATACTTGTAAATGATATCCTGAGGGTTTTAAACCCCGGATTAGCACATCATAGTGCTGTATTGAGGTGACTTGCATGCCGAATAACGTGCGTGGGGTAGAGCACCGTTAGGGATTGTGACTTGTTCTATCCCGCTTAATGAAATAACTATCTAATTGATTGAAGCTTAGTTGATATCCTTATAGAAATGGATTAATTGTCGTGATTGGGCCTCGGGCCAACTGATTGAATTCTTTAGGGATTATTATCACTGTTTCCATGATGCTTAGCATGTTTTCATGATATCAGTCTTGAGTTAAACACTGTCTCGAAATGATTAGTTAATTTCTAAAGTTTTAAATACTTAATCTATAATTTCTAATAATTGGAACTGAAAATGATAAACTTGACTGTGCCTGTGTGGCTTACATGCATATATCTGGACTGAGTGTGGATCGGGCTGCACGCCGCAGCGAATGCTACGATGATATTGTGCTTGGGCTGTAGGAGCTCCTCCGGAGTCTAAATCCCAGAGTGAGCGCGGGTACCTAAATGGATCGGGCTGTGCGCCGCAGCGGTCATGTGCATTGCATTGCATTCATGCATTGGTTCCGGTTTGTGCTACGTGGCATGACATTCAGCACTCTCATATCATTGGAATTCATGTTGTTTCTTTCACTGTTACCAGATACCCTGGTGTTATTTGTAATGGAGTGCTGTGCCCGAGGGGCTGACTTATGCGCGGACTTGCACTATCTGATTTTGCAATCAATTGCTTAACTGTTGGGAAAAGGATATTTTCAAAAGTGGTTTTTAACTGAGCCAGAAATTTTCTAAAGGATTTTCATGGAATTACTGTTTTCTCAAGGGTCTTACTGTCCTATATAGCATGATGGAGTGCTTTACGTGTTTTCTTACCGCTCAGTTATTATTTACTCTTATTACTCATTGAGTTGGAGTACTCACTTTACTCCCTGCACCTCGTGTGTAGTTGCAAGTATTGTTCACCCGATAGGGGGTTTTGAGCTGATTGAAGGTATCACTATTGTAGCGGAGTAAGGTGACCGCCAGCTTCCGCGGCACCAGATTTTCCCTTATTTGATTTTAATTTGATTCATGTAAATTATAGACTCTGTAGTTGTGTTCAGGCTTCTTTAGATGCTCGTGACTTGTGACACCCCGGTCGGGTTGTGTTGGGTTGTAGATATTGATTATTATTGTTATTAAGTTGCATTTATTTATTACTTTATGTTTAATAATATTGAAAGGGGCATCGTTGTTCTATTGGCTGGCCTTGTCTTCACGAGAGGCGCTATCACGATCGGGTTTGGGAATTTGGGTCGTGACAAGTTAGTATCAGAGCCTAGGTTACTAGGTCTCACGAGTCATGAGCAGGGTTAGTAGAGTCTCGTGGATCGGTACGGAGACGTTTGTATTTATCCTCGAGAGGCTGCGGAACCTTTAGGAAAACTTCACTTTCTTGGAATTCATATCATGCGTACTTGATTAAGCTTGAGATATAACTCTTGAAATTCCTTCCACATGTCTGTGTGCGCACGTGAGCGCTCAATATTGTATGTGCCTTGATGGCGTGTGATTCCCCGATCAAGGGGCGAGATGTGATCCCGTGAGTTTGATATAGGGGCCAGTCTGGAGGATTTGAGGCCGAATCCACTACAAAAAAAACTGGAATTAGCTACGAACGTCGTCGCTAATATGTCGCTAAAATGCTCGTTGCTAGCAGAATCTTTTGATAATCCATCACTAATCCGTCGCTAAATGAGATTAGCGACGAATTTTTCTATTTAGCTACTGATCTTGTCCGTCGCTAAACCCTGGTTTTTTTAGTAGTGATCTTGCCTATGGCTTGAGCACTGAGGTGCTGATTGTGTGAGCAAGTGTTCTGAACTTATATGTTCGATATTGTCCTTATTAGTTGGAATGGCAGTTGGATATCCATATGATGAGTATGTTAGTGCTGCGATATGTATCTATGTGACTTGGTAGTGACGAAGAAGTCTGCTGGAAAATGGATGAACTGTTAAGTGTTCGATTCCTATCGTGATTGATGTGTAGCCCGAATTATGGGCGTGTGAAGAATAATTTCATGTCTCCTAGTTGGGAAGTGAAGTGCACTACGTGTGGCGGTATAAGTTCAGACTCAGGAAGACTAAATGGCTGTGTTATACGTATGGCGGTGGAAGGTGTGCTGAAATACTAAATTGAGGCGAAGCAGGCGGGTTATCTCCTGCGGAGTGTTCTTAAGGGGTACGATTCTTAAGTATATTGTTAGAAGATCTCATGTGTAATTGAAGAGTACATGTTGAAATTTGATAAATTCGGTTCGCTTAAGAGAGTGGACTCAACTGACGTGGGGATGAATGCGAGGTTTGCAGAGGATTACTGCACTAGATGATCTGTGTTTTCACAAACTCGTAAATGATTTGAGTTTAATCTCACTATGGTATTGTGACACCATTAGAGTAAAAGTATTATGGGCTATTGAGTGTGTCCTGATATATGGCTTCGGGCCAAGTTGGGGAGGTTGCTATTGATTAGCTGATTGTACGGGTAGGAGCTATGTTGGTTCCATTTTGAGGTAGGTTGGCGGATCGGTTCTGGTTGCAGAAATTGAGCCGAGGATGGCATGTGTGAAGGAAAATTTTGATAAAGGTTATACGATGCTTCGTAGATGTGAGGAAATACTAGGATGTCTTGAGCTGTTGTTGATAAAGAATGCTTAGTGTATAGAGAAGGAAGATGGTTGTTTGTATTGGTATGAGATCATGTTCTGCGGTGTCAAAGTGCCGATGAGGCACATGTGGTTTTGTTAGCTGAGCAGGCTAAATGCAAGTTGAATAGAGTGAATGACTCTCGAGAATGGTTTTATTGTGTTCAAGATTTGGCATGTAATAACCAGGTGTTTTAAGGTTGAGTATGTGGCTAGGGACTGTGTTTTCATTAGAAAAGATCAAGACTCCTGGTATTTTATGTTAATTTTGGGATTCTATGTATCAGTATCTGGGAAGTAATGGTAACGAATTTCAGATTCGCAGGAAGTTCTTCCGGGTAAAGTACTCTGGAATGTGGTATTTCTGGGAACGATTGAGAGAGTATTCAGTGGCCATGGCTCTTAGACAATGTGGTCTTATGTGCGAGTCTCGTGTGGTAAGCCTGGATTGTGGCATTGTGATGCTACAACGAGGGGGAAATATCAAGTGGATGATGAACAAAAAGAGAAATTTGATAGATGGAATAACTTGATAGTAGACCGAATCGGTATGGTAAGGATATGATTAATTCTTCATATGTATTCGAGGTAAAGAGCTTTTACTGGTATTGTGCAGCAAAGATCTTGAGTTCTGACAGCTTGCTTAGCTTGGTTCGGGTAGAAGGATTCAGTCCTGGTAGTTTAGCTTGTGCAATGGAATTGGGAGAGAGAGTTCTTGATGAGTTTTACCGTGCTTTAGAGAATTATATATTGCCTATGGGCATGCGAAGCATGGATTGTGTAATGATTCTTCTTCTAGATGGGATTGACGGAAGGTCTTGGCTGGATGGGTTACAGTTCAGTTCTGAAAAGAAGTTCATAAAATTCATAGGCAACGGGTAGCCTCAGGTAACCAAGGAGATGGTACTGTTAATTGGAAGTGATTTGACGAGGGTATATGCTTCAGAAAAAGGGCAATGTGATTAAGTTGATGGCACTTCGGTAGTGTTGCAGCATTTTTTTGATAGATCAACTGCATATATCTGAGTGTGTTTGATGGAACAGGAGAATTTTAGAATATCTTCGAAGAATGATTGGGTACTCGAGGTGCAATATGTATTTATACTGCAGAATTTGGGATAAGGTATAGTAATTCATGTGCTATGTGGAGCTGGAGCTGGGAGTTCTCATGTTCAGGCTATGTAGTGGTTGTGGATAGTGTGTACTAGTACCGTTAGCGGATATTGGGTGTTTGGAAGCCCGAGTGGATCTTTCTTTGCTTGGTATATTAGATTTTGGATATGATATTGGGGTATAGACTGATTGTCTCAGTGTTGGGTTATTCTAGACGATTGTGCTATGGGTTATGTCGGAAAATGCCACAGGTTGCGTGGCGAAGTGCATCAGACTATGTTCTAGTAGAATGGTTGTGTTCCAAAGATCAGCGGACGACTGGCAAGGATTGCTTTTATTAATTAGGCCTTCGTAGCGGAATTCAGTGCATAAGTTTCTACCATTGATTTAGTTCCAGTATTGAGGGACCTTTTCGGATGCGTTCCTTGTGGCCGGGCATGTCGTCGGGAGAGATTGTGGATTTCAGCATTTATTTGGTGCCGTGCACCGTATCGTACGGCTCCGGCAAGAGTTATAAAAAGTGGAAGGAGCAGCTTCAGGCTTCTTGGTATTGAGTTCGTTGGCAGGATGATATGGCTACGTATTCAGATTGAGATGACTTGGTTGGCCCCGATATGTATTGTTGAGGGATAGGTTGAATCTATCGTTATTGAGCTTGTTAGTGATCTGGGGAGATCTATAAGTTATTTTTTTCGGTGCTGTGAGGCGTTATGATTTTCGGATTGTGGGCACATATAGTGCAGTGCTATCGAGATTCAAAGTGGAAGTCGAGGGGGAAGGACCTCAGTTATGTATGAGTTTTGTAGCTTACAACGCTATAAGTAGATATCATTACGCACTCAGTATGCTTACGACCGATACTCGGTATTTTGTTATAATGAGCAAATTTGGCTCGATGTGCATCTCCCTATATGAGATATTTGTGTGGATCGGGTGGCGCGCTGCCACGGGTATGTTATCTAGATTGGGTTGCACGCCGTAATAGTGTGATGTTGAGAATAGTTCTCCATATGTTACTTTGTATGCTTTGCTTTCTGGTTTCTGAGGAAAGTCCGTATTGAGTGTTGCTCGACGAATGGCACATCTGTTATGTCCTTTCAGGATTGATTGTTATATAGTACTTGCTTCACCGTGGGTGTGATGGATTGCTTGGTTTCAGACATCAATCTGTGTGTGGCTGTCTATTTTGACCATGGTGACTTGAGGTGCTTCATGTGTAATAGTGTTTGGATAGGATAGCGCGTTGTGGCGAGGCCACGTGAAGTTATGACCTTTCGAGAAGGAATTCAGGTACTCTATTTCTATGATGTGAGACGGGTTCTCAGCTTAATGTTGTAATGGTACTGATGAGCTTGAGGTACCACTCTTTCGTTTGAGTCAATTGTCATGATTTGAGTACGTTCAGACTGCTTCTCATTGGTGCATGTATTATGCAAGTTGTGGCTTAGGCTTGTGTTGAGGTGTCATATCACCAGAGTGGTGTGTTGGATTCGAGGTGATCGTTGGAGTCATTAATGAATATGAACAAATTTGTTTCCAGTTGGTTAGAAGGATAATATCAAGGTTTGGCCCAGAAATCTGTTGTGGAATTAGTCAAAATGAAGTGGCCTCATGTATGGGTAATCTACGGAATGGTTACGGTTTATCGCGTGTTGCATTTGTCGTTGGCAGTATATGAAAGTGTTGGATAAGGCTTTAGCTAGTAAGAGGTTTTCTATCGATTTTTGAGCATTATGGGCAACTAATGTGAATAGTGACTATCGTTTCGAGTGTTGGATTATGTGATATATTGCATTATTTAACCTGAGGTTGCAGGCATGGTTTATTACAGTTGGTTTGAGTTTATTCTGAATATTGACGTCAGGTTCTGATTTTGAGTATGATTTTAGAAAGTGCAATGTGGTTCTACAGTCAGATGGACTGTGAAATTTTAGCAGAGTTGTATTATCGGACCTATGTAAGATAGGGTGACGAGGGATCACCCCGGGTATATGCTTGGTAAGGTCATTTAACTGTTGGTTGGCTTCTAGGAAAACTCTGGGTATGCTCGAGGACGAGCGTTTGTTTAAGTTGGGGAGGATGTGATGACCCGGCCCGTCGTCTCATGTGTTATTGCTCCGTTTCCCTCATTTCATGCTTCCTCATGTTTCGTTATCAGTATGTGGTGTGTTAGAGTTGATTTGGATTGATTTTGGAGGTCCGATGTAGAATTAGACTTGAATTGGCGAAGTTAGAAATTTGGCGAATTCCGGTTGATAGGTGAGATTTTGATCCGAGGGTCGGAATGGAATTCCGAGAGTTGCTGTAGCTTCGTTGGGTGATTTGGATATGTGTGCAAATTTTTAGGTCATTCGGACATCGTTTGGTTGGGTGTTTGATCGAATGTGCATTTCGGAAGTTTTGAAGAAACTTAGGCTTGAATCCGATGTGAATTGATGGTTTTAGCGTTGTTTGATATGTTTTGATGATTAGAACAAGTTTGAATGATGTTTTGGAGTATGTTGGTGTTTTTGGTTGAGGTCCCGGGGGCCTCGGGGTGAGTTTGGGTGGTTAAACGGAGAGTTTTGAAGTGTGTTGCAGGTTAGATTTTTTGTTGTCCTCTGGTATTTCCGCTTCTGCGAAAATGGACCACAGAAGCGGTTCCGCAGAAGCGGTTCTGCAGAAGCGGGTAAGTGATCGCAGAAGCGGTCGTTGGCTGGCTAGGGAGATTTCGCGGAAGCGGAAGAAGCTCCGCAGCTGCGGTTTTGTGGCTTTGGCATTTATCCGCATAAGCAGACTAAATTTTGCATAAGCGGTCATCGCAGAAGCGGTTATGGACCGCAGAAGTGGTCCTGGGCGACTTATGGAAAACCGCAGATGCGGTGGGAAGGTCCCTGAAGCGGTAAAATTGCCGCAGAAGCAAAAGTTGCTGTGGACAGAAGGGTTTTAAATGTCATATTTCATGCGCGAGCAAGAGGTAGTTTCCACCATTTTTGAACTACTTGGAGAGCTTTGGGCGAGAATTTTCGAGGGTTTTGACTGAGAATCAATTGGAGGTAAGTTCCTTGGTCTAATTATTCGAGTTTATGGTAGATTTATCATGGAAATTAGTGGAAATTCATCAAAAATGGGGTAAGTTAGGGCTTGAGAAACTATAAATTAAAAATGGAATTTGGAGGGTCAAATGGACTCCGATTTTGGTAAATTTGATATGTACGGACTCGTGGCGAGACGAGGAATCCGGTAATATGAGTTTTGTAATTTTTTGAGAAGCGGGCCCGGGGCTCAGGTTTTGCTAGTTTCGAGATTTTTGCTAAATCTCGATTGTTTTCGATTGGGTATTGTTCCCTTAGCATATTGTGATGTATTCGCTCTGTTTTTGGTTAGATACTACGCGCGTGGAGGCCGATTTGAGGGGCTAAGGCATCGCGATCTAGAGATTTCATCGGTTCGAGGTGAGTAATACTTGTAAATGATATCCTGAGGGTTTTAAACCCCGGATTTGCACATCATAGTGCTGTATTGAGGTGACTTGCACGCCGGATAACGTGCGTGGGGTAGAGCACTGTTGGGGATTGTGAGTTGTTCCGTCCCGCTTAATGAAATAACTATCTAATTGATTGAAGCTTAGTTGATATCCTTATAGAAATGGATTAATTGTCGTGATTGGGCCTCAGGCCAACTGATTGAATTCTTTAGGGATTATTGTCACTGTTTCCATAATGCTTAGCATGTTTTCATGATATCAGTCCTGAGTTAAACACTGTCTCGAAATGATTAGTAAATTTCTAAAGTTTTAAATACTTAATCTATTATTTCTAATAATTGGAACTGAAAAGGATAAACTTGACTGTGCCTGTGTGGCTTACATGCATATATCTGGACTGAGTGTGGATCGGGCTGCACGCCGCAGCGAATGCTACGATGATATTGCGCTTGGGCTGTAGGAGCCCCTCCGGAGTCTAAACCCCAGAGTGAGCGCGGGTACCTAAATGGATCGGGTTGTGCGCCGCAGCGGTCATGTGCATTGCATTGCATTCATGCATAGGTTCCTATTTGTGCTACATGGCATGACATTCAACACTCTCATATCATTGGAATTCATGCTGTTTCTTGCACTGTTACCAGATACCCTGGTGTTATTTGTAATGGAGTGCTGTGCCCGAGGGGCTGACTTATGCGCGGACTTGCACTATCTGATTTTGCAATCAATTGCTTGACTGTTGGGAAAAGGATATTTTCAAAAGAGGTTTTTAACTGAGCCAGAAATTTTCTAAAGGATTTTCATGGAATTACTGTTTTCTCAAGGGTCTTACTGTCCTATATAGCATGATGGAGTGCTTTAC
>MDKF010898108.1:0-27912 GCA_026770625.1 Nicotiana glauca | reverse complement strand
GATCACATTCGACCCCGCACTCGCTGTAGAGTACGTGTCTCGCCTCAATATAGCGTCACAGTGTGATATACCGGGATTTCAAACCCTCGGGTCATCATCTACATCTATTACTCACCTCGAACCGGCTCAAAAACTAGTCTGCAATGCCTGTCCCTCGAGAATCGACGTCTTCGGGTGCCAAATCTGATCAAAACCAATAGGAATACATCAAAATAGGCTAATGGAACATAACCCAATCGAAATAACTCGAAAAACACCCAAAAACACGAAGTTGCCAAAACCCGAGCCCCGGGCCCGCTTCTCGAAAAATTATGAAATTCATATTTTCGGAACCCTTGTCTCACCACGAGTCCGTACATATCAAATACACAAGAATCGGAGTCCAGTTGACCGCTCAAATCATCAATTGAAACTCTCTTAGGCCTTAAGCCCTAACCACCATTTTTACCCTTTAATTCCTCCAATTTCAGTGATTAATTCCATATTTTTATACCATAATAACATAATCTAAGTCCAAGAGGTCTTACCTAATTATGCTCCTCGAATTCCTCTTCAAAATCGCCCAAAATCGCCTTAGCTCGCACCCCAAAGTGATTTTACACTTCCGAAAATCGAATACACTAATCTCATTTAATCCCTTCTGTGATTCTCGCTTCTGTGGCTCCCATAACCGCTTCTGCGGTACCGCTTCCGCGTCCAAATAACCGCTTCTGCGGTTTAACTTAAAATTCTGCTTGACCGCTTCTGCGGTCCTATACCGCTTCTGCGGTAACCGCTTTTGCGGTCAATCTACCGCTTCTGCGGTCTCACTCAATTCCCCGAGGACCGCTTCTGCGGTCACAAAATCCGCTTCTGCGGAAACACCCCAGGCCACCTAGGGCCGCTTTTGCGGTCAAGGAGCCGCATCTGCGGAACCGATCCTGCGGTCGTATTTCCGCAGATGCGGAAATACCAGAAGCTTTAAGAACAGACCTGCAATTTTTTACCAATTCCTTCCGTTTAACCATCCGAAATCATCCCGAGGTCCCCGGAACCTCAACCAAAAATACAAACCCACTCTAAAACACGATACGAACTTGTTCCAATCCTAAAAACAAGTACTTTAACACAAAAATCACCAAATTATCACGGATTCAAGCCTAATTTTCCTTAAAACTTCCGAAACTCACATCCAATCAAACCCGACCAAACGATGTCCGAATGACCAGAAAATTTGCAGACATATCCAAAATCACCTAACGAAGCTACTGCAACTGTCGGAATTTCATTCCGACTCCCCGATCAAAATCTCACCTATCAACCGGATTCCGCCAAAATTCCAACATCGCCAATTCAAGCCTATTTCCACACTGGACCTCTAAATTCAATTCCGATCCCTCCCCTAAGTCATAAATCACCTCCCGAAGCTAACCGAACCACTGGAATTCACATCCGAGCCCTCTAACCACATAGTCAACTTCCGGTTGACTTTTCTGAAACAAACTCCTTTCTAAGAGGCTATATGCCTTATTTCCAACCAGAATCAGTCCAAATTCACCCGATAGACTCTAATACTGATATAGAACATGAAACAACACAATAAGGAGAAAACAGGGCGGTAACTCTCGTGACGACGGACCGGGTCGTCACATTCCGTCACTTTAGTTGTTGTCATGAATAATTTTTGATATATATTCTTTTTAAAAATGCAAAATATATTTGTCCGTCTCGGAGTACATGTTGCGGCAAATATAGATGATCACTAAGTATTGTTTTTCTCTGCGCTTTATCTATTTTTATTACAAAACTTTTTTATGTTAAACAAACATATTGAAAACTATTTGTGTCTAATTAAAAAGGATATTCTCATTTTTGGATTTTGGGAATAAACACACGTTTGGGAGTACATTATTGGTCCATCGGGATTTCTCCATTCACAACATTGTCAGAAACTTTTTAGCTTTCCTTCTAACATGACATAAGTTATGTGAGGGATATAATTAGTTTCTCAATAACATGACGTGCACATTTTTCTCCCTATCGCAATTAGCAATATCCCGAAAATTAAACTTCCCTATGACTTCCAATGGTCAACTTTATCTCCTTTACATTTTTTAGTCATGGTGTTATTAACTATATGTTGTAATATTTTCCCTTTAAATTGAACTTGTCCGCTTTAAAGTAATCAAATCTCATAATTTCTAAGTTTGATATATATTAATGACAAGACATGTTTCACATAATTATCAAAGAAGTAGAACGTATTCACCGATACAGTAGAAAACTTCCAACTCATTAGGTGTTCAAATTTTGACTCATAATCATAAAAAAATAATCCAGTGGAACACAAGTTTTCTGCATTTAATTAGTAGGTCAGAACTCATACAAAATACAATTATTGGTGACATAAAGTATGTTTGTCACAGTTACATGACAATCATCAAAGTATAACTATGCAGGGAATTTGTAACGACCCGACCGGTCGTTTTGAGCCCTAGCGCGTCATTCAGCAGTCTGAGGCGAAGAGCAGCTTTATTTCAGTTGTTATGACTTGTACGCGTGGTCGGAATTAAATTTCGGGAAGTTCAGAGTTGATTTGGAAAGAGAATTCTCATTTCGGAAACTCAAAGTTGAAAGAGTTAACTAGGATTAGAACTTGGGTAAACAACCTCGGAATCAGAATCTGAAGGTTCCAACAAGTTCGTATGATGAGTTCGGACTTGGGCATATGCCCGGATTGGGTTTTGGATAACCCGGCAGTGTTTTGGCGCATAATGTGGAAGTTAGCATTTTGGAAGAAATTTCTTAAGTTTGGCTTGAAGTGCATTTCAGTATTATCAATGTCCGTTTGAGATTCTGACTATGGGAATAGCTCCGTATGGTGATTCTGGAGTTAGGAGCGTGACCGGAAGTAAATTCAGAGGTCCGTAGGTCATTTTGGAGCCATTTGGCTAAAGATAGAAATTTGAAGGTTTTCGAGAAGTTTGACCGGAAGTGGACTTTTTGATATCGCGGTCGGAATCCAATTCCGAAAGTTGGAGTAGGTCCGTATGTCAAATATGACTTGTGTGCAAACTTTGAGGTCAATCAGATGTGATTTGATAGGTTTAAACATCGGAAATAGAAGTTTGAAATTTTGAAGTTCATTAAGTTTGGATTGGAGGTCGATTTATGATTTTAGCGTTGTTTGATGTAATTTTAGGTCTCGAGCGAGTCCGTAATGTGTTTTTGAATTGGTTGGTATGTCTGGTTGGGGTCCCGGGGGCCTCTGGTGGATTCCGGATGGTTAGCGGATAGAATTTTGAATTTTTAAGGGCTGAAGGATCTGGTTGCTGGTATTTTTGCTTTTGCGGTGGGCTAGCCGCAGAAGCAGATTTAGCTAAGAAGAGAAGGGACCGCAGATGCGGTCAAGTTTCCGCAGATGTGGGACCGCACCTGCGGTAAAGAGGTCGCAGAAGCGGAAGAGGGCCAACTAGAGATGACCGCAGATGCGGTCAATGTTCTGCAGAAGCGCGACCGCATCTGCGGAAGGGTGTGTCGCAAAAGCGAAAAGGCGCGGCTTAGGGAGGACTGCACCTGTAGAACCACAGAAGCGGTCAAGGGACTGCAGGTGCAGAAACAGCTGAGGCGGTGGGGTCTTTAAAAGTTCGGGGTTTGGTTCATTTCAACCCCATTTTTCTTCCATTGGAGTCGATGAAGAGCAGATTTGAGGTGCCATTTTCGTCACTTGTCATAAGGTAAGTAATTTATTCAAGCTTTGAGTTAAATACAAGGTTTAAATACGGATTTAGACTTGAAAATTGTAGAAAATTGAGGTTTTGGTGGAAAACCTAGAAATTTTATTCTTGGAATTTAACCACGTTATTGAGTATGGAATTTAGTAAAAATTATATATTTGAGTTCCTAAGATCATGGGTAATCTTTAACTTCGAAAAATTTCGGATTCCGGGCAAGTGGGGCCGAGGGCGTTTTTGTCAACTTTTCGATCGAAGTTAGGAATTGCTATAAATTAGATTGTAATGAATATTTGAGCATATATTAATGGATTTGCGGAAACGTTGGCTAGTTTTGGAGCGTGGTGCATGAAGTAGAGTCTTAGGAAGGGCGTGGAATGCCAGATATGGATCTTCGGAGCGAGGTGAGTCTCCTTTCTAACCTTGTAAGAGAGAATTGTCCCCATAGGGGAAAAAATTGATTATGTGCTCCTATTTGTGGGGCTACGTACGCACGAGGTGATGAGAGTTCGTGCGTAGCTACTATTATGCTATTGTCCGGGTAGTTAGGACCCAAAAGCATATTATATTTTTATTATTTATGAACTCATTGATAGCTTAAATTGCTTAAATCACATTGGATTAGTAAATAAATTTTAAAAGAGATTAAATATCATTTTTTCCTGAATTGTTAAAAAGAGAAATTGTCTTATTTGGATAAATATCCCCGATAAGTTCCTAATTGACTGATTGAGCATGTATCTCTATGTGTACACTACGTCGCATGCATGATTCGCGAGCAGGGTATGTGTTTATTTATGGAACAAGCCGAACGCCTCGGCAGATTAAATAGATGCATCTATGGTTCGGACCGTTCAACCCTCGGTAGTGCACAAGTTACATTTCTGTTGGATCGGGCTGTCGCCTTGGTGTGATTTACGCATGTTATTTGTCGCTTGAGAACTTTAAACGTGATATTTGCCCTTCGTTGCTGGATATAAATTGATAAGATAATAAAGAGTGAACCTTGAAAATCCTTGACTATTTGTTGAAGGTGTTTACCTATTTTTTCTGCTTCAGGAATTAGAATTGCATTATAAATTCATAATTTCCTCACATTGTTAGTATATTGTCAATTGACCTCTAGTAAGTCTCGAAGTTGACCATCTCATCTCTGCTTCTTCGAGATTAGGCGGGATACTCATTGAGTACACATTATATACGTACTCATACTACACTTCTGTGCATTTTTGTTGCACATGTATATGTATTTCTAGCAGCCTACTAGGCGTGGCAGCGCGAATGTTTCTGGGACTAGGTGAACTGCATTATTCGAGGCGACCCGCAACCCTTTCAGTGTATAGTACCCATTTCTTGTCCACTGTATTTCGGACGGATGTTGTATTTTATTTCCTTACTTATAGATGCTCATGCACTTGTGACACCGGGTTCTGGGAGGATTTTGGATTATTCAGTATTAAATCTTTTACCAACTTTATGTTCATTTTTTTGTAAAATTTTTATTATCTGATATTTAATTTATAAGAAAAATAATTTCCGCAAATACTAAAACTGGAATCTAATTATGCATTCTTGGTTGGCTTGCCTAACGGCGGTATCCGGCGCCACCACGACCCTTTAGTGGATTTTGGGTCGTGACAACATGGTATTAGAGCACTCGGTTCCTAGGGTCTCACGAGTCATGAGCAAGTCTAGTAGAGTCCCGCGGATCGGTATGGAGACGTCTGTACTTATCCTCGGGAGGTTGCAGGGTTGTTAGGAGTACTTTCCTTTTTGATTCCTTATTGTGTGATTTGATTCATGTGAGGCTTATGCCTTTGTTTCTTCCTACTCAATCTTATGCGACGCGAAGCGCCTGTTATAAATTGAGAATTGAATAACCGTAATGGTACTACAGATGTGATACAGGATGTTTCTCCCAGTGTAGTTGACTGAATTATTATCGTCACCTTATGGAAGGATATTCTAATGTTTCAGCTCAGTAATGGTACTTTTGAGAGTTCTACTGTTAGGCACAAGTTCCCAGGATGCTTATGAATGAATGTTGTGCAGTAATGATATGATGGTAGGATGATTGCCTACGTGTTGGGCCAGTGAATGACTTGAAGGAAAGTTTACTTAGTACATAATCAAGAGATTAGTATTTTATTCCAGGGAGGGAAAGGCAATCGAACTAAGGATGGTCAGATATGGACTGATGGAAGTAATGAGACTTAGTAATTGCAAGCGTGGTGGAGTTTTCTCCTATGATGGGGTACTGTTGTCCTATTTGGACGCATTAAGTTGTCGTTGTTATGATCTTCTACAATTCGCCTTTGGGGCAGGACATCGGGAAATAGTATCAGTGATGTAACTATCAGATATTGTAGGGTGCAGTGGTTTTGGATTGAATTAGTATTTCAAATGTGGCAGTTCGAGAAAGATGACCTTCGAAAAGGTTTAGAGTTACTAGCAAATTGTGGATTCAAGTGCTATGAAGATAAATTTTATTAAGGCCGCAACTGAACAAGAAAAGATGAGAAGGACATATGGGAAGTGTCAGGCAGAGCTTTAAACTTCTAAAGGGCCAGGCTTAGGGGGTGCAGGCCGAACAGTTGATTAACGAAGTGAGTTTGCCCAAAGTGGGAGCGCAACAGAGCTGCGTAGGGGCTTGGTAATGAGATGACTATGCACCTTAAGGGAGTCTGGAATGATTTGAGAATATTAGTACTTGGTTATTGGGGTCCATGGATCTAATTTGAAGTAGGGATCCTTGTGCGGTCGGAGATTTAATATAACGGAAAGGAGCCGCTTAAATGAAGAAGGATGTAGCATGATTTGAATTGAAAGGATGTTGTCGCGCACTTAAATGATGTCCACAAGGGGTAAATGGACATTTGCAGCTGGAGAGTAAGCTCAGACTCAGGAAGGGTCATTGACGTCAAAGTGATTGTACCACCGTGTAGCAGCATTAGAAGATGCCGGTGAAAGCTTTATATAGGTGGGTTACCCAAGTGAGTAGGTTAGCAGTCGCGTGGTTGGCGAGGCTCCTGTGAAGAATTCTATTGGTTGTATAACGAAGGGATCGGTTGTGCAAATATGATCGGTGAGTCAGAATATAAAAAGGGGTTTTACAGAAAGATTTCAAGAACTTTGGCGGTTGATTTCATAAGGTTATGTCAATAAGAGATAAAGAGGACGGGTGAGTTCCTGGTTTGTGAACCAATGACTTCATGCTAAGTGGAAGAGTCCCACCGCTTATGATTGGGTTGCATGGTTAACTACTTGTGAGATTTTTGGCTATTAGCATATCGATGAGCTATTTCAGCTACGGGAAAGGGGCATAAGTGGTAATTTAAGTAAAGCAAGTATTAAAGGTGGGCTATTGTTGGCCCTATTGGCCAATGTTCAGACTTGGGGAAAGATTCATGATTTTGCCTTGTATAGATGCGGGTTCCCAGGGAAGTGATTCGGTGGGTTCTTCGCCAAGAGGGTATTCATGTGATGGAAGACTCACGGAGTTGATTATATTCGGGGCCAAGTCAGAGCGGGTAGATCTCAGCAACGGCCCTAGTGGATCGAAAGAGGTCAAGTGTGGAGCCTAATGGTTTCGAGCCTATAGGTACGGTTAAGAACCAAGCTTGGTGGCAGTCTATGAGAAGAGGCACAAAATGTTCTATGATGTTTTGACTTGCGATGTGGCGGTTGGGAGGTACGAAATGGTTCATGGGATTTGAGATAGCATGGTCTCGTGATTCAAAGCCACTCGAGACAAGTGCAGATGGAGTATGTTATGTGTTGGATAGAGTTAGTATTATCTCTAAGGCAATCCTGGATAAATTGGAAAAAGCAGATTGGTTAGCCATAATTTAGTTGGCATGTTGGTGGTAGAGATCAGCTCTTTCAGCGTGATTAAGTTATGCAAGCAATCTGTGGCAGTGCGTATGAGGCTTGTCAGCCACCGTAGTTGATATTATTCTAAAGCATTCTACTGTTATGGCTTGTTATGTGGAAACAAATTTCGGAAGGGCTATGGTGGCTTAGACCACTACTTAGAGATTTGCATATTCTACGGTTATGAGAATTCACCTATGTGATACTATGGATCTCCTGAAGTGAGTTAAGTGAAAAGTTTTCATGTGATGAAGTGTTAACATATTAGTGGTTCCAGAGTCATAATGAAAAACATGTTCTATCGTATATCGGCATGTTGGGTGTAGTGAGTAGTATGGAATTTGAAGTAAAGACCAAAGTTGCAGCTCGGTGTTGACAAGGATGTCCCGAGCTCGGATGAGCAGGAAAGGATTTTTTATGATTAAAGTAAGTTGGTAATGTCTTCAGTGTCACCCGAGATCGGTGTTTTGTGAAAAAGGGCTTGTATCATGGTTAATGATCCTTGATCGCTTTACGGCGTTAGTGTGGCCGATGGTTTGAAGGTAAGGCCCAGTTATTTGTTACGATAGGTTGTGGGAGTGTGCCCCACAGGAAGATCGTATAAATGTGGCATGTAGTCACTTGATAGATTAAATATTTAAACCAAGTATGAAGGTTAGCGATAATGTCATTAAATTGAGAATATATGCATGGAGGGCACTCAGTTACTGGGTTGTGGACTGTGGATGAGTACTCCGGTTATGACGTTTGTTCTTGTGTGCTATGAGAAGAGGGAAATTAGTATAGACCTTTGAAATGTTATTGTCTTAGTTTAAGGTGATCAGGATCGACTTGAGGTCGGTGGATGGATTTAAATATGAATATGGGCTCTATGTCATGCCAATTGTGTTCATTTCAGTAGTGCGCTCCTTATGGAGTAGTCAGGATGTTATTTCGTTGTCATATATTTCATGTAGTGATACGTTGCGTCGTATGAGTTGTGCGACGGCTTGAGAAATTATTTATGTGTTGAGGATCCGCGTGGAAATGACGTATTATGAGCAAAATCGCTCTTGAGATTCACATTGTATATCGCACCTCAGTTGTGCTTGAGTTTTGTAGTTTATAGCGCTATATGTCCCCTCAGGGATGGTATTATGCACTTAGCATGCTTATGACCGAATTCGATATCTTGTTGTAATGAGCAATTTAGCTCGATGTATATCTCGTTGTGTGAGTTCTATGGTAGATCGGCTGGCACACCGCCATGGATATGTTATTTGGATCGGGTGGCACGCCGCCATGGTTATGTTGTTTGGATCGGGTTGCGCGCCACAACAGCATGTTATTCAGTACAGTTCCCCATATCTGTTTATTCAGTATAGTTCCCCATTCAATGTTACGCAGAACCGGGACCGCATCTGCGGAAGGGTGTATCGCAGAAGCGAAAAGAGGCGGCCTAGGGAGGACCGCATATGCAGTATTTTAACCGCACCTGCGGAACCGCAGAAGCGATCAAGGGACAGCAGGTGCGGAAACAGCTGAGGTAGTGAGGTCTTTAAAAGTTCGGGGTTGGGTTCATTTCAACCCCATTTTTCTTCCATTGGAGTCGATGAAGAGCAAATTTGAGGTGCGATTTTCGTCAATTGTCATGAGGTAAGTAACTTATGCTAGCTTTGAGTTAAATACAAGGTTTAAATACGGATTTAGACTTGAAAATCGTAGAAAATAGAGATTTTGGTAGAAAACCTAGAAATTTTATTCTTGGAATTTAACAACGATATTGAGTATGGAATTTAGTAAAAATTATATATTTGAGTTCCTAAGGTCATGGGTAATTTTTATCTTCGAAAAATTTTGGATTCCGGGCACGTGGGGCCGAGGGCGTTTTTGTCAACTTTTCGATCAGAGTTAGGAATTGCTATAAATTAGATTGTAATGAATATTTGAGCATATATTAATGGATTTGCAAAACCGTTGGCTAGTTTTGGAGTGTGATGCATCAAGTAGAGTCTTCGAAAGGGCGTAGAATGTCGGATATGGATCTTCAGAGCGAGGCGAGTCTCCTTTCTAACCTTGTAAGAGAGAATTGTCCCCATAGGTAAAATAATTGATTATGTGCTCCTATTTGCAGGGGCTACGTACGCACGAGGTGACGAGAATCCGTGCATAGCTAGTATTATGCTATTGTCCGAGTAGTTAGGACCCAAAAAGCATGTTATATTTGGATTATTTATGAACCCATTGATGGCTTGAATTGCTTAAATCACCTTGGATTAGTAAATGAATTTAAAAAGAGATTAAACATTATTTTTTTTCCTGAATTGTTAAAAAGAGAAATTGTCTTATTTGGATAAATATCCCCGATAAGTTCCTAATTGACTGATTGAGCATGTATCTCTATGTGTACCTGTGTCACATGCATGATTCGCGAGCAGGGTATGTGTTTATTTATGGAACAGGCCGAACGCCTCGGCAGATTAAATAGATGCATCTATGGTTCGGGCCATTCGAACCTCGGCAGTGCACAATTTACATTTCTGTTGGATCGGGCCGTCGCCTTGGTGTGATTTGCGCATGTTATTTGTCGCTTGAGAACTTTAAACGTAAAATTTGCCCTTCGTGGATGGATATAAATTGATAATATAATAAAGAGTAAACCTTCAAAATCCTTGATTATTGTTGAAGGTGTTTACCTGTTTTTTCGGCTTCGTGAATTAGAACTGCATTATAAATCCATGATTTCCTCACATTGTTAGTATATTGTCAATTGACCTCTAGTAAGTGTCGAAGTTGACCATATCGTCTCTACTTCTTCGAGACTAGGTGGGATACCCATTGAGTACACGTTGTATACGTACTCATACTACACTTCTGTGCATTTTTGTTGCACATGTATATGTATCTCTTGCAGCCTACTCGGCGTGGCAGCGCGAATGTTTCTGGGACTAGGTGAGCTGCATTATTCGAGGCGACCCGCAGCTAGTACAGTTCCTTTCAGTGTATTGTACCCATTTCTTGTCCACTATATTTCGGACGGATTTTGTATTTTATTTCCTTACCTGTAGATGCTCATGCACTTATGACACCGGGTTCTGGGAGGATTTTGGATTATTCAGTATTAAGTCTTTTACCGACTTTATGTTCATTTTTTTGTAAAATTTTTATTATCTGATATTTAACGTATAAGAAAATAATTTCCGCAAATACTAAAACTGGAATCTAATTATGCATTCTTGGTTGGCTTGCCTGACGACGGTGTTCGGCGCCACCACGACCCTTAGTGGATTTTGGGTCGTGACAGCATTGTATCATTGCTTTCAACGAATAGAATCTAAAATTTACTCCCCATAAGATTTTGAACAAAAGGGTAAAAAAGAAAATATTAAATATTTTAAGGACCTACTTATACCCATCCAATAGCAACTTACAGTCCTTTAAAGCATAAACGTCAAAGATTGACATGCAAATCCAAAGCTCCACAATACTTGAAGTTTCTAAAATAGCTTCAAGCTGATTTATCGCGAAATTGAATTATAAGATACAATATAACAACAAAACTATTTTACAACATGAAGAGACAAGAAACAATAAATTGGTTGAAATAATGTCACCTTAAGCATCGGTCTCTTCCATTCAGCTAAATGATTTTGTCTACCAAATTCAAGGCGATGTTTCAAATTTATAGTAGTGTTTACTGCAAAGAAAATAACAAAATGCAGTAAGCATTATAAAGTATATATACAATATAAAAAGAGAATATAGTTTCAACATAAAATTTGCATATATGATATGCTGGATTACGAGTAAAATATAATTCAAAAATAAAAATAAAAAATGAGATCTAATTTATATCCCTTTATCAAAAAGGTCAAGCTTTCAAAATCTCTTGCGGCAATGATCTGTTTAGTTGTTTAAGTAGAGCTGCCGTAATTTAGATGGATTTGAAGTATGACCTAGTTGTGTACCAAACGGAATTTAAGTAAGAACCCAAATTCAAAGGAATTAGTACTACATTCAAAGTCCTAAATCCAAAAAGGGTCTTAAAAGTTATACTTTTATCCGATAAAAAATTGTATTCTAAGAGTATAAAAGTCTATCAAGATTTTGAGGATATTTTAGTCTATCAACATTTAACTTCCTTAGATTCGTGCTTTTATAATAATACTAGTCTCTATATGGGTGCGTTGCACGTAATTTTTCAATCAATTATATATAGTGAAAGAACATTAAATTAAATTTTAAGTAAATTATATACAAGAAGAAAGAGTCACAGTAAAGCAATAGCCATGACAAAAAATATAACAATTTTTTTAAGTGCTTAAGCTCAATATTGTTACATTAATATATACTTAGATTTCAAAATGATTGAATTTTATTACCAATAGAGATAATTAATCTAGCTAAGTTTGCTAGATGATACTTGAATTTTATTTATCTTGCATGTCAGCTTTGCCTCTTGCTATATTCCATATCAAAGACAAGAAAAAAAAAATTCAATTCCATACCATGAGATCTTCTCAAGCATGTGAGCTTTTAACAAAGAGATAACAAACTTAAAATTGCAGTGGTTAGAATTATGCCTTGAAACAAAAACTCGAAGTTAGGAATCTAACACGCACATGCTGACAAACTATAAAAAATAAAGCAAAATTGTTAGGTAAGATAGAATGTTATACAAAAATTGGGAAAACGAAACAAAGAGGATATTAGAGGTACATAGAGAGCAATCAGATGCCTTTTCTCGAGTACACAAAAAAAAAGTCAAAAATTTGATTTCAAATTATATATTAGTTCCAAACAAAGAGTTTTTATTTTTTAATGATAAGTAAATTTTGTTTCTAGTTTTTACAAAAAAATAGATTTTTTTTCTAAAACAATGTTTTTATAAAAATAAAAATAAATCTAAAAAGCAATTTTCTAAAGCAATATTTTTGTAAAAACTGGAAAAAAAATAAATGTTTTTTGCTAAAAACTAAAAAAATAAAAAAAAATCCAGTTTTTAGAAAAATATTTCTTTAAAAAACTAAAAAGTAATTTCGAAAACAATGATTTTGTATAATCTGGAAATGAAAATATAATTTAGTTTTTGATAAAAATGTAATTTATCAATTATTAAAGATGTAGGAGCTAAATTATTTTTTATAATTGATAAATTACATTTTTATCAAAAACTAAATTATATTTTTATTTCCAGATTATACAAAAATTATTGTTTTCGAAATTATTTTTCAGTTTTTTAAAGAAATATTTTTCTAAAAACTGAATTTTTTTTTACTTTTTCAGTTTTTAGCAAAAAATATTTAGTTTTTTTTTTCCAGTTTTTAGAAAAATATTGCTTTAGAAAATTACTTTTTAGATTTTATTTTTATTTTTACAAAAATATTGTTTTAGAAAGAAAAAAAATCTATTTTTTTGTAAAAACTGGAAACAAAATTTACTCTTTTTTTTTTTTCAGTTTTTAGTAAAAAAAAAAAGTTTTAGAAAAATTGCTTTAGAAAATTATTTTTCGAGTATGAATAATGGGTCTTTTTAATTAATAAAAAAAAAATTAGAATGGGCCAATAGGGCGCTGACAAGTGTCCTTCCGTGAACTCAAAGGGCATTTGTTAGCCAAAAACATTAATGGAAGGGCATTTGTAAGCCAAAAACATTAATGGAAGGGCATATTTGGCCCAATAGGTGGATGAAAGGCATTATTGTACCAAAACGAATAGTTCAAGGGCAAATCTGACTCTTTTCCGTTTAGAATATTATGGATACAAGTAAGTTGAAACGCGCGCATGCATTTTAATTTGAGCACTTATCATGTGAAATATTAATTCAATGTTCAAATTACGGTATTAAGAATCTCGAAATTATAAAAATTTCATTACTCCAAAAATTAGCCACCGAAACGGAACTAAATGAGTAAAAAGGAGTCCAAAACGAGCAGTGATCACGCACAACTGAGTCTTACAAAAGACTATGCAGGCGTTGCAAATATAACCTGAGTATTACTGCCCAAAGTCGAACCACAAAGAATTAGCCTATCAATTACTACTATCGGATTTACTCAATTCACAAAACCTGTTTTCCCAAACTTTCTGCTTCACAATGGTTGATTATCTAACAACTAATACCGAAAGTAATGAATAGCTAAATATGAACTAAATTTGATGTGTAAACAATATAAAGAAAGTCAGTCTAAGGCAATGGTCTCCCCCGTTGGTACTTTCTTTGGTTGTATATGTCCTATAACTATGATTTAGCTATCTCTAACAATCATGAACTCTCCATCTATCATAATTCTTTCTTAAGTAATTATAATAATCTACTAGACGTACTTTCTCAAGCTACGCTAGCTACTTGCACAATACGGTTCACTTAGATTGCACCCGGAGATTCGTTATCTCTAATCCAACCCCTAAATCGTCGGTTATGACTCTTGTCTTTACTCCGGGAGTGATGTTGTTCATACAATCACCTAAATATGCACTCTTTGTCAAGAAGATACATAATAAATAGGAACGGATTATTGAGGGCCCTTTCAACTAATCCACAATCAAAACATAGATGAACTATTAGAGATTAACAACCAAATCTAATTATATTGATAAAACAATCAAGTTATTCCCAACGGGTTCCACTAAAATCTTAGATTAAGGTTTTTAGCTACTCATGACAATGGGGAAATCAAATACTAAAAGATTCATAATCATAAATTGCAAGAAAATAAAGAAGAATAGAAATAATGATGTTTTGGGTGATCTCTCGCACTTGTTTTTCTTGCCAAAGTACTCTCTAATAATGTTACATGCCTCCCTTGGGCGAGTTCTAGTATTTAAATAGGGTTTTGGGCTAAGAATTCCGGAATTTGCACTTAAGTCCTTCAATTTCCCGTCGCCTGCCGCGGTCCTACCGCGCCCACGCTAGGACCGCGGCCAAAAGGCCTCTCTGAATCTCATATAGCAGCTCGCCGCGGTCCGGCCGCGGTTACGCCGGGACCGCGGCAGTTCACCTCCAGGCGTAATTTGTGTATTTCAAATGGTTCATTTGGCGACTTTTCTGAGATTGGCTTCTTTTTCTTCCATAAATGATCCAAAACTACTCCATAACCTTCTTCTACTGTATGTAACTTAAAAAACATAAAAAGCACTAATAAGAGCATTTTGCTATCACTTTTACAATAAAAACTCTACAAGAAAGTGATTCTTTTGAAGTTTAATCATAGTTCAATTCATCTATTATCAATACCCCACACTTAAATCTTTGCTCGTCCTCGAGCAAGTTGAACCACACTTCTATGCCTAATCGCTCAACGAATTACCCAAATTTATGTCACATCCAATTTACATTCTCCAAATTCAAGCCCTAATTCCACAATTTTAGGCTTTAATTTCCACATATTTCATGATTAAACAAGTAAGAATCAACATAAGATCGAGTATTGAGTTTAAAGATCTTACCTCTAGGTGTTATCTCTTGAATCCCTCTTCAAATCATCTGAAAAGGCTCCAAATTGCCCAAAAATGGTTCAACTTAGCCCCAAAATTGCGGACAAGGGCTATTTAAACATTTTTCCCAGGCTTTAAAAACCTTCTTCACGAACACGGGATAAACATCACGTTCACGATGAACAAAACACCAGCCATCACAAATTGCTCTATGCATTCGCGGCTCCAGCCTCGCGAACACGATACAAACTTGATACTTAACTACACGAACGCATCCCAATACTCGCGAACAAGATGAAGAAAGGTCGTCCAGCCCAGCTCTTAGCTCAACTCTATGCGAGCACGATATACCATATGTGAACGCGAAGAGGTCCTCCCCTTACACTATGCGAACGCGGGACATAATTTGCAATCGCGAAGAGCAATATGCTGCAACCATAAAAACACACTACGCATTCGCGACACGTGCCTCGCGAATGCGATGAAGGACTGAGGCACCAGAAACCAGCAGAATACAGCAGTGAAACATGAAGGAAAAATAGCCCGAAATCCATCCGAAAATGCGCTCGAGCCCCTTGGGACCACAACCAAACATGCCAACATATCCCATAACCTCATTCAAACTTGTTCCAACCTTTGGAACACTCAAAACAATATCAACACACCAAAATTGCATCAGATTCAAGCCTAAGAACTCCAAGAACTTCCAAATTCCGCTTTCGATCAAAAAGTCTACCAATGCTCGTCTGAATGACCTGAAATTTTGCACACCCATCACAAATGACATAAAGGAGTTACTTCAACTTTCGGAATTCCATTCCGACCCGTATATAAAAATCTCACCAATGAACCGAAGAACGCCAAAATATCAATTTCGCCAATTCAAGCCTAAACCTTCCACGGACTTCTAAAATGCATTCCGATCACGCTCATAAGTCTCAAATCACCTAATGGATCTAACCAAAGCATAAAAATTCCAATATGAGGTGATCTGCTAAAAAGTCAAAACTTGGTCAAACCTTTCAAATTTTAATCTTCGAATTGAGAATTGTTCTTCCAATTTCATTCTGATTACCCTGAAAACCAAAACCAACGATTTATATAAGTCATAATACATCACACGGGGAAATTCATGCCCGAGAACTGGCAAGCGACATGCAAAAGCTCAAAATGACCGGTCGGGTCGTTACTTCCTCCCCTATTTAAACATACGTTCGTCCTCGAACGTGCCTAGAGTTGTTCCAAAAGCCAACCAGTCGCTGAATAACCTTACCATGAACATACGTGGGGTTGATCCCGGAGGCGGATCTAGGAATTGAAGTGTATGGGTTCCTACCATAATTTTAAGTCAATATATTATCAATGTACTTCATCGAGAAAAAGCTCTTTCTACCATTGCAGTAGCGACAGACAATATCAAACTTAACTTCACAAGCAAATAAACAAGTCTCCAAGTCATGTGCAAATTTGCTTTAACCAATGTCTCTGAAAGATCTCCAAGTTTTTTCAAGTTAGAGAATTCATTGCCCGCCTCTCGCACATAGTCAATATAGATGTCAAGCTCAAAACCAAGATCCTCAAGCATAGAGTCAGTGAACTCATTCGGATAGTGTGTAGCAAGTTTCATAATCCTGTCTTTATCATAATTTGCAAAAGAATTATCTGGACTCAAACTAGTCATACCAAGAAGTAAATCAGTATTTACTTCATTGAAACGACTGTTAAGCTCCAAAAGTTGCAAATCAATAATAGAATAGAAAACCTCTACACGTAAATGATAAGAATATGTAACACTTGATTTCTTACACTTTGACTTTCCACGAACATAATTCATATCCATTTCGGGGATCACAATACCATGCTTTACACAAAATAAAGAGACGTCTTCTACCAAAGAAGCCCATCTAAAATCTCTCATATCTTGCAATTGTCTCTTTGCGAAACCAACAAGCTTCATTACACTTACAATATCTTGATCTTTTTTTTGCAAAGCCATATTTAAATCATATGTAAGTGCCAATACTCTCAACATTAATTGTAACATATACACAAAGTCATAAGATCTTATGTCATCCACTAGACTTTTTGCCATTGATCTCTCATGATAATTTGAACCTTCAATTGCAAGAACTCCAAGTACATGAACAATTGATGGGAATAAACTAATAAAATTATGCACGGTCTTAAAATGAGAACTCCACTGAGTATCACCCGCCCTTTGAAGTCCAAGTTCTTGATTTAAACCACTTTCCATATGAACTTCACCAAGCACTAGTAGTTCCTCTAATCTTATGAACTCAATGCCATACAAACAAAAAGACAAAATTACCATAATAAAAAGTGGAAGTCCCAAATCCGTGAATCAGAACAACTGGAAACCTTCCCCTTCCTCTACAATTGATAGGCAACAAAAGAAAAATCAAGTTGAAGAGGAAAGAAGACACAACCAAGAACCAGTGCTTGCAACCCTAACTTTTTATCTTTAATGTTTGATTTGGGTATTTGGGATAAAGTAACTTTTGGGGAGTTTTTTATTTGTTTTTTTTTAAGTTGACTTTAGTCATCTATTATTATTATTTTATTAAAAAAAGAAAGATTGAAGTGAAAGTTGTACTAACTTAACAGTGGACAACTAACTTAACAGTAGGGTTTTCCCTTACTGTTTCGTTAAAGTACAGCTTTAAATCAAAGGAAATTGTAAAATGAAGATACGAGGACTCGAACTCGAGTCAGCGTGCATGGGAAGCGGGCTGCACCTGGGTTCACAGCTTACCACTAAACCAAGAATGGAATTTTCAACTGGGTTCCCATATGATATTTGTTATATATTCAACAGATTTCTTAATACAAATACAAGGTCGACAAAAAAGCTACTGGGTTCCCGGGAACCCATACATATTACTGTAGGTCCACCCCTGGTTGATCCTACATCGCCCTATGTCATATAGGTCCGATAACACAATGTAACTAAAATTTCACAATCCAACCTAGCCCATAAACCTTAGAACCACATTTCCATTATATAAATCATCCACAAGATCAAAATCTCACATCTATACTCTGAATAAGCTCGAACAACTGTAATAACCCATACCTGCAACCTCAGGTGCGATTACATGATATACCACATAACTCAAACACTTGTAGCGATAACTTCTAGTCACAGCAGCTGCGCACAACAACCGAATATCGATCAAAAACCTCTTATCAACTAAAGCCGCATTCCAACACTTTCATATACTACCAATAATAAATGAAACACACAGTAAGCCATAACCATTTCTCAGATCAACCACTCATGAAGCCACTTATCCTTTGGCAAAGACCATAGCAAATTTCTAAGCCGAACCTCGATATTATCCTTCCAACATGATGAAATCGAATCTGTTTGCATTCATTAAAGATTCCAGCGATCTCATCTAATCCAACACAATTACTCTGGTGACATGATACATGAATACAGGCTCAAGCCGCGACTTGTGCAATTCGCACACCAATAAGCAACAATTCAAACATACTCAAACCATGATAATGACTCAAATAAAAGAGCTGTACCGCAAGCTCATCAGTACTACCACACACAAAGCCGAGAACCCGTCACACATCATAGAAATAGAATGCACGAATCTAACCCACAAGATCATACCTCAATATAGCTTCGCTCCAATGCGCGACCTCATACAAATACCGGTCCACATAAAAAACCTTAAGTCAATATTCTCAACATCGACAACCATGCATAATATGATGTCTAAAGCCAAAGCAATTATTATAACCACAGCAAAGCAATTACATAACACCACACAACTCGAAAGGACATAACCGATACGCCATCCACCGAGCAATACCCTGTACTCTTCCCGCTCGAATTCCACTGAGATGACCTAATAACACCGCACCACATGTGCCTATAACCAACAACTTCTAACATCTCGCAACACGGAAAGATATCTCATAGATCCCCCTAATTACTAATAGCTCTATAACAACCGAATCAATACATCCCTCGTCAATAGCAAATCGAAGTCAACAAAGTCGTCTATGCAGAACACACATTCATATAGTTCTACCAATCAACCACACACCAACTCTAGTTACCCACAACAAATAAATAATCCCTCTGAAGGTTCACAATGATTGAATCATAGCACATACTATCATCTGACTAACTTTCCCACATTTTTTCCATCCACAACCATGAGCTAACCTGTTTATGAGAACTTTTACTCTCCAAGTCCATAAGGCACACGAATTACCATATCTGATCCTAATTTTGCCACTCAAATATACAATACACCTCTAAGACTTAGTCATCCCAGGAGAGGTACACCTATGATTTTTTTTTCTGTGTCACCAAATAAACTCGAATATCATCAATCGATCAGACAAAATAGTGCCGCAATACCAATAAAGCATCCATAACTCAACACATCGCCATTTCTGAAATGTACACCCTCATCATGCCACACCAACCAGTGATCTCATTTATCTAGTCACCTGAAGCTGTCCATGCTGCCTAAGAATTTATGACCTTTCTTTCAAAACTGAACCGTGTCACCTTACACATGCAAATCTCAACCCTACATAACACATCGGATATACTATACCACCCAGATGATAATTATGAGAACTTCACACTCTACTCCTAGATACAAGAAACTACTTAGTCAACCAGTCAAGAACTTTTCTATTCGATCCCATCTTGGAGAAGATTATTATACAACCCATGCTCCTCATGCCAATAGAAAATATACACCTCTAACCATGGTAGAAACCATTGAGAACTCTCCAAATTCCATTTACACAAAAGTAATTCATCAGGACTGAATCCATCTAACTCAACCGAGCTATGCAGGCTAGCGCTACTTATCGAGTGGATTGGGCGGTTATTTACTCTTAACGGTTTGGTTTAACGGTTATCGACTTTTAAATGTATTAATCCGCTAGCCATCTGATAGGATATCGGGTGGATTGGTATTGGTTTACCTCTTATCAGGCGATTATCGGGCAGTTTATCAGCCTAATTCAGCCTATATAGTACGCTACAGAAAAATGACAATAGAATGGGAGATAGTAGTAAGATAACCTTTTTGGGGCATTTGCAGCAATTTAAGGGTAGATATTCGAAAGTAGATGGTATCGTTGGAAAGATTTAAGACTACATGTAAGCTAGACAGTACAATTTATCCATACAGATGTCACACCTCTTTTTTCACTACACCCACGGAAGGGTATAATAAAGGGAGTTATTTCCAACTTGAAGTAACAATCGAAATAGGATTAATTAATAAAAAATCAGAGTCACCACTTTGGATAATTTATGGTGTCCCAAGTCACCGGTTTAAATGCCGAATCGAGGAAAATGTTAGACTCTGTATACAGTCTACGAATCAGAAATTCGGGTAAGGAATTCTGTTAACCCGGGAGAGGGTGTTAGGCACTCCCGAGTTCCGTGGTTCTACCACAGTTGCTTTGATAATACTTGGCTTATAAAATTATTTAATTACTGATTTTGGAACCTATGTGCATTTACTTCTTTCACCGCTTTTAATTGAGGAAATTATCTTGAAACGGGTTACGCGTACATATACCCGCTTGTTTGGCGCGTCAAAATCAAGTCACACGAATGTGTCCACAATTAATAACACTATATTATTATTAAGAAAATTCGGGCCGAAGTTGCACGAACGCATACTCTGGTTTTGTTTTTAGAGTCATGATCATGTTATGCGGATGTATACCTAATCACGATTGTATTTTACAAATGAACTCCAAAAACATTAATACTCGCTCAAACTTTCATGGATCTAAGATAATGAATGCGGAAACTACCAAAAAAACTGATGCCATACGAAAATTCAATAAGGAACAAAAGTTAACCATAGGAAAAGGCAAAGGCAAAGGCTTCACACAAGAAGCTAGCAAAGAATCATCTAATTCGAATAAGCTACTATTTTAGTTTGACAAACTGATAGGCAGATTCTAATGACCATATGGAACAAATGGTCATGACTTTATTCTTTGTCATCATTCATGTTGAATCACATTAATCAGAAGAGGAAACAAAAAAAATTCATTCAAATGATTACACTAGCTACCAAGAACAAAGGGAATGACAAATACTAGGACATCATCCAAATCATGCAGTAGCTCTCTTCCGAGTGACTCTTTATGTTGTGTATCAAATTAGTTCAATTCATATTCTCAACTAATGTGACTTCCTCATTAAGGAACAAACTGGACACCATTTCTAATGAAGCAAACAATAATAGTCGAACCACTTAAGAAGATACCTAACACTGCATAAAAGCCACTTAGTTATAGCCACTAAAGTAGTCACTGTAAAATGGTTGCAGCCGAATATTATTTCTGCAAATCTGAACTGCTTGCTGCTGGTGCTCATTGTAGTACAAACGTAGTAATGAAGCGTTAACATTCAACAAAACAGGGCAGGTTTTTTAGCAAGCTAACAGTCCAAACAAATGTCCCAAAATACTGCACGTTATCGGCTCAATTTGCATGCTAAAATTGACATCTTTAGCAGCTCGATAGAGCAAAATTATTATAGCAGTAACAAAGCGGACGGATCTTGGAAAAAAGAAAGAAAATAGAGCAAGTATGAGCATATACAATCAACGAAACAAATTAGCTTTAATACCCCTTTAGACCAACGGAAAGCTAAATCAAACACGACAAGAATGACCCAAACCTTATTCAAAAACAGAAAACAGCCCCTTCTCTTTGCTTAAATCTGATGTTTTATCCTTTAGATATTATTGCTACCACACAAACAACCACGACAATGCTCACTTACAGAACAACAGTTAGGGCAAGATGGACAGACAAATTGGACTACCTTCACATGCATCTTAATAAACCACAGAAACCAAATCATGATAATTAGCTCGCTGCAAACACGACAAGCTCATTTCACTTGAAAACACTTGATAGAACTAATGAAACAAATTCGAACCACATTTCCTGCTGAAACTAGATGAGGCAATATGGGCAGAATGCTATCTCATTTTCGTGAAGTATCAAACAATGAGACATAGATTACACACAGATTACATGGAAGCGATCAAACAAATCGAATAAAACTGAACGATAAGAAATCGCAAACACCGAGATTATATGGATACATAGAAAAGGAATAAGGGAATAAACCTGTTAACTCGGAATTCTTTCACAGATAACTTAAAATTACACTGTCTTGCTCCAAAATACCACTTAGGCAGTAGCAATATCGAATGAAATTGCAAACTAAAATCCCAATCGCAAGAAATAACTCACACAAAACTCGAACATCACCAAACGACCCACAGAATAGCAAACAATTTCAGACAAACTCCATCACCAGCAAAATTGTCCCAGAGATGAGATATAAAGAAATCAAATTTTTTTTGTATTTTTGTTCTCTGATTCTAACAAAGGAAAACAGAACTAGGCGTAGAAAAAAGAAGCTCAAACCATTTTTTTGGTGTATTTTCTGTATTTTCAATGAGAAGAAACAAAAAGATGAGAATCAAAAAGAAAATTTCGAAAAAATAGGAAGTGTCTTCAGAAACCTCATCCAAATTTATCCTAAATTCCCCCAAAAATCTAAATCCCCCTCTCAGAAGAGAAAGCTCACCTTATATAGATCCTCTTGATTTTTTCTCGAACCTTCCACACCCCTTTTCGAAATTCTTTGCTATTTCTTTTCTATGGACGATTTTTTGGACAGATGAAGGGCAAGGATTGACTTTCATCCATCCATGACTCCCATTTATCAAACGAATCGATCCTGAGCTAAACAATGCACAAAAATCTCTGAATGGAATCTTCTATTTGTCAGAAACCATTATACTGTGGTGACGAGGAGAGAGGGGGAACGCGCGGGGTGAATTTGAATTCACTCGCGTGAGATTTGGCGAGTTGAACGCAGCTGACGTGAGGGAGACGATGAACAGTCGCGTCTGGATTAGGGGTTTAGAGTTTTGGGTCTGTATGCATCCGTTCGTATATTCGAGGAGAGTGGGTTGGGTCAAGACAATTTGGGCAGGGGAAGGGGGAGGGGGGGTTATTGGTCTGTTGGGCTGGAGCTGAAACTATGTAAGGAGGGAATTTGGGTTTAGCATAAATTAGCTCAATATAATATAAGACCAAGCCTCATTTCAATTTTATTTCCCTTTTATTTTCTTTCTTTTTTTTCTTTAAATTAAATTAAAATCCTACATTTATCCAAACTATAAAATTAAACTAATTAAGTTATTAAAAATAAATTACTAATTTAATATTAAAAAGGCTAAAAATGAAAAAATGAGTCATTTTTGTAGTTTCATATTTAATAAAGCACCTAATTTGATAATTAACCTAAAAATGTAAAAATAAGTCCTAAATGCAAAGTGCATGGTATTTTTGTGAATTATAGAAATTGAAAATGTGCACAGAAATGCAAATAAATATAAAAATTATGCAATTAATTCCTAAAAATTACATAATAAAATGAAAAATCCTAAATTTAAGAATTCTGTAGGAATAAATCATGCGAGGCAGAAATCGCGTGCTCACAGCTGCCCCTCTTTGCTCGGAAACACGAAGAATTTTTACGCAAAGATAAGTGAGAAATTATAATAGATTTTTGCCTAATTGGCACTCCATGAGAACCATTTTTAAAAAACATCTGACCGAACTTTGCTTCAAAAGTTGCCTACATATCCTTGGCTGTAAAGGAATCAGGTCAGTCTAGTTCCGGAAGTTTTGGTAGCTGGGACTACCGGGAGTTGTGATTTCACTGCTGATGCTGCTGATGCTGCTTCCTGACCCCCTTATTACACCATGTCAAAAAATAAAAAGAAGCTAGACTAGACTATGATCTATGATTTACAAAAATCCTATCTATATCTTCAAACTTGCTCTCGTGGTTCTTGTTGCCTTGTTGACTTGTATTCTTCCGGTGATGTCCCTTTGTTGTTGCCTTGAATTGTGATCTGAGATGTTTTTCCTTTCTCCAGGTGGCTGCCTGACTGCCAACTACACTTTGAGTTGTTTTTCCTTCTTCCAGGTGATGCTTGACTGCCAACTACACTTTGAGATGTCTTCCTTTCTCCAGGTGAATTCCTGACCGCTGAACTTAAATGTATTCCCTGCTCTCAAGGCGGGCTTCTGACTGTTGTCTTGAAATGTATTCTTCTGTTCTTCAGGCAGGTTCCTGACTACTGTCTTGAAATGTATTCCCTGCCCTCCAGGCGGGCTCCTAACTGCTGACTTGAATGTATTTCCTGCTCTCCAGGCAGACTCCTGACTGCTGATTTGAAATGTATTCATATGTTCTCCAGGCGGGCTCCTGACTTCCTTAAAATAGACAAAACAAAGAAAATTTTCTGCCCCAGTTTGGTGGCTGGGTGCACATGTGGTTGTAAACTAAATCATGTTGCCAAATATCGATAAAAACTGAAAGATAAGCTTTGAATTGTACTCCTTTATTCTCTAGGTGGGCTCTTGACTGCTGCATTTGAACTGTATTCCCTGCTTTCCATGCGGGCTCCTAACTGCTAAAACTTGAAATGTATTCCTCCGTTCTTCATGCGGGCTTCTGACAGCTAAAACATGAAATGTATTCCCCCATTCTTGAGGCGGGCTCCTGACTGCTAAAACTTGTAATGTATTCCTCTGTTCTTCAGGCGGGCTCCTGACTTCTGACTTGAAATGTATTCCATGTTCTCTAGTTGGGCTCCTGACTTCAACAAAACAGATAAAACAAAGAAAATTTTATGCCCCATTTTGGTGGCTGGGCATCATGTTACCAGATATTAGTAAGAATTTGAAAGCTAAAACTTGAATTGTACTCCCTCTGTTCTCTAGGCGGGCTCCTGACTGCTAAAACTTGAATGTATTCCCTGCTTTCCAGGCCAGTTCCTCACTGCTGACTTGAAATGTATTCCTTTATTCTTTAGGCGTGCTCCTGACTGCTAAAACTTGAAATGTTGTCCTCTGTTCTTCAGGCGGGCTCCAGACTGCTAAAACTTGAATGTATTCCTCTGTTCTTCAGGCGGGCTCCTGACTGCCAAAACTTGAAATGTATTTCTCTGTTCTTCATGTAGGCTCCTGACTACTAAAACTTAAATATATTCCTCTGTTCTTCAGGCGGGCTCCAGACTTCAACAAAAATAGATGAAACAAAGAAAACTTTCTGCCCTAGTTTGGTAGCTGGGCACATAGGTGAGTGTTAAACTGAATTTTTCTACCAACTATTACTAAGAATTTGAAAGCTAGATCCTATTATCCAGGGAGGTCCTGACAACTCCTAACAATTACGAACCTAAGTTATATCTTCTAAAGGTATTACTCCTACTACATTTGTTATCTAAAAGGTCTTAAACTAATCCTTTTATCCAGGAAGGTCCTGAAAATAAAATCAAGGCTTATCCTAAAGACTTACACTTTTATGAGTGAATCATTCTACGCTACAACTGAATTTATGCTTCATCTTGCTATCTAATGGAAATCATAAAACTTGGTCCCATTATTTAGGGAGGGGTCCTGAAATCTCCTAATTGAATCCTGTCTTAAACCATGCAAACTTTGCAATCAACTTACATTCTTCTATGGTTTGTTTTTATATTTATCTAAGCCCTGTTTTTCAGGAAGGTCCTGAGAGTTTATGGTCAAACCCATTTTGGTGCTTGCTCTTCCCCTACGGAGAGTTTCTCCGAAACAAATGAAAACTTTCTGCCCCTGTTTCAATCAAAGAAAAATCTGGTTAGTTTAAAATGGTGGTTCGTTGATGGCATTCTTGATGAAGATGTCTCCGCTGCTGTGTTTTGCTTTGACCTGCTTCCCGAACTGGCCCTGAACCGCTTGACTTTCTGACTGATATTCAAACCCCATAACCTTCAATGACCCGAGTGTTTTACACCCGGACTATTGTTTCACATCTCTGACCCCTTTTACCTGAAACTTTGCATCTCCCATAAAATTACCCAACCAATCCACCAATGAAACTTTCGGTGACCCCTTGTATCTTACTTTGCATCATGCTATCTTTGGTACGTTCTGGCCCTACTGTGCTTTGCAATTGGGAAGCTGGTAGTGAGCCTTAACATTTTTTCTTCTTTGTTTTGAACAAGACTGACATTGAAACATCTTAAAGAACAAACCCCAAAAGGAATGAAATGCAATGACCTTGAAAGTTAAGGATAAAGAGTATCCAAAACTGGACGACTTACAAAAAGGAAAGAAAAGGAAAAGAGACTTATCTGAGTGGAACAACTGGTACCATTGACCATGACATGCACTTCGGACTAATCGGCCCAATCCGTCCAACCAATCAACTTTCAGTTGCCATGCTTTGTTGCCCTAGAATTCCATAACCTGACTTCTTCAACCAAACCCTAACCTTGTTCATCCTGCGGTGTCCTGAATGGTTTTCACCCACAGACCTCTCTCATTTGTTCATCTGAAAACTCACTTTCGCCTTAAGGTGCCCGTGACTTTTTTCACCAATAAGACTCTCTCATATATGGGTTCTCTCAACTCACTTTCTCCTTACGGTGACCGTGAGGGTTTTCACCAATAAGACTCTCTCATTTTTCATTTCTCTCAGCTCGCGTCACCTCACAGTGCCCGTGAGGGTTTTCACTAATAAGACTCTCTCATTTTCATCATTTTTATGCTTGGACCAGAGTGTTGTCCCTGACATGAATCATCTCTTCTTGCTTGACTTGGCATTTCTTGAAGACCGATCAGAAGGTCTTTCTTTGGACCGTAATGCAGGCTTCTGGAGAAGGTTAGAAAGAAAGGGTATCAAAAGGCTCAAAACATTTCAGAGGGGTTTAAAATTACAACTTTCTGAATCAGATTTCTCACAATAATCAGAACCTTTGCCCTAGTTTCTTGCTTGGGGACTTTTGTATTTTTATTATGTGGGACCGAACCGTGAGGTTGCCTACGTATCCTTAAAAGGAATCAGGTCGAACGTAGTTCATGTGACTACTTTTGCTGTTGCTATTTTCTTTTCTTTTTCTTCGTTTTTTATTCTTTTTTTTTTCTTTTTCTTCCTTTTCTTCTTTTTGTTGTGAGTTATTTTGTCTTCTTCTTTTTTTCTGTTTTTTTCTTTTCATTGTTTTCTTTCTCTTTTTCCTTCACTTACTTTCCACGCCTGTGTTTATGAGTTCTGTGACTGATTCCAAATGAGGGGTATGAAAGAAAATAAATGAGACTCAAAGGTCGGTAACAAGAGATAAAGTGTTTGGATAGCAGAACAAAATGCCTTCGCCATTTCAATCTTCAAAATATGCCAAGTACAAATAAATGCAATTAATTCAAAGGAAATCATACATAATATCTCTTGACCGCATCAGAATTGATGGCTATTTCAACACACTTGCCTTATATGTCTGTCAATTATAAAGCACCATTGGACAACACTCTCGTCACGATGAACGGCCCCTGCCAATTTGGGGCGAACTTGCCTTTGGCCTCAGCCTGATGTGGAAGAATACGCCTCAACACTTGCTGACCCACTTCGAACTTTCATGGGCGTACCTTCTTATTATATGCTCTCACCATTATCTATTGATACAATTGGCCATGACATACTGCTGTAAATCTTTTCTCATCGATCAAACTCAACTGCTCCAAGCGGGCTTTGACCCATTCATCATCATCAATTTCAGCTTCTGCGATAATCCGAAGGGACAGAATTCCCACCTCTCCAGGTATCACTGCCTCGGTGCCATACACTAATAAATAAGGGGTCTCCCCTAATAAAGTACGAACAGTAGTGTGATAACCCATGAATGCAAAAGGCAGCTTTTCATGCCACTGTCTAGAACTCTGCACCATTTTCCGCAATATCTTCTTTATATTCTTGTTGGCCCCCTCAACTGCTCCATTTGTCTTGGGGCGGTAAGGGGTGGAATTGCGAT
>MU749324.1:139923-151607 GCA_026770625.1 Nicotiana glauca | reverse complement strand
GACCAGGAAGTTGAAGACTTATTGATCATGGGGGACTCCGATTTGATTATCCGGCAAGCACAAGGGGAGTGGGAGACTCGAGATGTTAAGCTCATCCCATACTGGCAACACGTGGAAGATCTCACTAAACGCTTCAAGTCAATAGAGTTCAGGTACATTCCTCGATGCCACAATGAACTAGCTGATGCACTCGCCACTCTAGCTTCAATGTTGCCTTACCCAGGCAATGCTCATATTGATCCCCTGGAAATTCAAATCAAAGAAAAGCACGGTTATTGTAATACAGTCGAGGTGGAACCTAGCATTCAGCCCTGGTATCATGATATCAAAAGATTTCTGAAAACACAAGAATACCCCGAGCAAGCCACTGGAGACCAGAAGAGAACAATTAGATGACATGCGAGTGGTTTTTTCTTAAGCGGCGATGTTTTGTATAAAAGGACTCCGGACCTCAACTTGCTAAGATGCGTTGATGCCGAAGAAGCCGGAAGAATTATGCATGAGGTGCACGCAGGGGTGTGCAGACCTCATATAAATGGATATGTTTTGGCAAAAAAAATCCTGCGAGCGAGATATTATTGGATAACCATGGAAAGGGATTGCTTCGACTTTGTTCGAAAATGTCATCAATGCCAGGTGCACGGTGATTCGATTCATGCACCTCCGACGGAGCTCCATCCGATGTCAGCACCTTGGCCGTTTGTTGCCTGGGGTATGGACGTCATTGGGCCAATCGAGCTGAAAGCTTCAAACGGGCATAGATTCATATTGGTTGCAATCGATTACTTCACAAAATGGGTTGAGGCCATCACTCTCAAGTCGGTTACCAAGAAAGTTGTGGTAGATTTTGTGCATTCCAATCTCATTTGTCGCTTTGGTATTCCTGCAACTATCATTACCGACAATGCTGCAAACTTGAATAGTCGTTTGATGGGAGAGGTATGTGAACAATTCAAGATAACGCACAGAAACTCTACCCCTTATCGGCCAAAAGCCAATGGTGCCGTTGAAGCAGCGAATAAAAACATCAAGAAGATTTTGAGAAAGATGATTCAAAACTCCAGGCAATGGCATGAAAAGCTGCCTTTTGCATTACTCGGGTATCGCACCACAGTGCGTACATCAATCGGAGCCACCCCATACTTATTGGTTTACGGAACTGAAGCAGTCATACCTGCAAAAGTAGAAATCCCTTCGCTTCGTATAATCGTTGAAGCAGAAATCGAGGACAGTGAGTGGGTCAAAACTCGGCTAGAGCAGTTTTCCTTAATTGACGAAAAACGAATGGCCGCAGTTTGCCACAGGCAGTTGTACCAGCAAAGAATGGCCCGCGCCTATAAAAAGAAAGTGCGTCCCAGGAATTTTGAAGTGGGACAGCTCGTGCTCAAACGCATTCTCCCTCATCACCAGGAAGCAAAAGGAAAGTTTGCTCCTAATTGGAAAGGTCCATACATAATCCGAAAGATACTGCCGAAAGGAGCATTATATTTGGGGGACGTAGAGGGAAATGATCCTGAAACATCAGTCAATGCTGATGCAGTCAAAAGGTATTATGTCTAGACCTCCTGGGGTGGTTGGCTTTTGTACAATTGAGATGATGAAGGCTTTCCTTCCCGCTACCCTAAACACTATCAATCCTTCGTAAACCCTTTGAGTCGGTGCCGTTTCTTTGGTCACCCTCTTTGGAACCCGAAAGTATAGAAAGAAAAAGAAAGGAAAGAGAAAAAAAAGAAAAAAAAAAGAAAAAACAAAAACAAAACAAAACTAAAACAAAAACAAGAACAAAAAATTCATTTGCCTGAACTATGTTTGACTTGATTCCGAAAGGATACATAGGCAGCCTCTCCCTGAGGTTCAGTCACACCAAAACAAAAATCCTAATTTTCCCAAAAACTGAAACTGGGGCAGTTGATATAATGGTTCGACCGTGAATCCGCCAAAATGGTTCCAAAGTTGTAGTTCCGCCTAAAATCCTTCTTACCCCAAAAAACCTTGTCCAAGTCCTTCCGATCAATTGGCAAAAGCAGGGAAGTAAAAAACATCATTGTTGGAATCTGATACAATTCAAATTGAGAGAAATAAAATGAGAGAGTCTTATCGGTGAAAACCTTTGGGCACCATAAGGCGATGGTGAGTAGAGAAACTAAAAATGAGAGAGTCCGCTTAGTGAAAACTCGCAAAGAGCACTATCGGGCGATGGTGAGAAGAGAAATAAGAGAGGTCGATTAGCGAAAACCCGCAAAGGGCGCTGTCGGCCGAAAGGAAGACATCTTATCACTAAAAGAGTCCTGGAAAGGTCCCCTGGTTGGAAATGCAGATCAATGGGTTCACGAGAAGCTGGAAAGTTTATGTGGGTCGGGCGTCTAGTCCAAGAAGCATGTCATGTTCATTAGAAGCCAGCATGCACCGCAGATAAGTCCTTTTTTTTCCCCGAAAGGCACGCTTCTCTTTAAACTCATATGCTTGCCTTTTGCCTACTTTTTCTTTGAATCCCTTTTGGTTTAACTCTGATTCCATAACTATCACTAAGAAAAGGTGGCAAGACTGGTTTCACAGGGCTCCGCTTGGTCAGAGTCGAAGAAAATACCCAGCCTCAGAGGACGCGTCAGTCCAATCCCGGTTGACCATGGTGGTTAAGGCTTTCGAAGCAAAGACATTGGAAATGAAAGAAAGTCAAAGACAAAGTTCCTAAGAGCAGAATAAAGTGAAAAGGCTAGAGCCCACACGGGAGAGTCATAATGAAATCCTGAGAGTTGAACTCGGTCGGTTTGAAAAGAGATTCACCCCCAAAGCCAACAAGCAGCAAAGTTCTCAACGGAAAGGGGGCCGGGATCAAGCAATTGGATTGATCAAGGCCACAAAACCAACCACCATTTCAAATTAATAAATTCTTCTTTGTTGAAAACACGTTCCAGTCAAGGAAACCATGCAAGAAGCAAGTGCGGCCCAAAGAAATGAAATGCATAAGCGCTGAAACAACTTTGCAGCAGGAAAACGATCAAAAGGAAGTTTTCCCAAAATCCTTTCACGCATTTTGCTAAATAAAAAGGAAAATAAAAGAAGAAGAAAGAAGAAGAAAAGAAATGAAAATGAAAACCCCAAAAGAAAAACAAATCATAGTAGCATAGGAGCCCTTTTTCTTTCCAAATCCCGGCCAAAAAACCGAGGATCTCCCGGCCAAAAAACCGAGGAGCTTTATTCTTTCCAAATTCCGGCCAAAAAACTGAGGATCTCCCGGCCAAAAAACAGCGGAGCTTTTTCTTTCAAAATTCCGACCAAAAAACCGAGGATCTCCCGGTCAAAAAACCGCGGTGCTTTATTCTTTCAAAATCCCGGCCAAAAAATCGAGGATCTCCCGGTCAAAAAATCGCGAAGCTTTTTTCTTTCAAAATCCCGGGCAAAAAACCGCAGAGCATTTTCTTTCAAAATCCCGGCCAAAAAACTGAGGATCTCCCGACCAAAAAACCGTGGAGATTTTTCTTTCAAAATCCCGGCCAAAAAACCAAGGATCTCCCGGCCAAAAAACTGCAGAGCTTTTTCTTTCAAAATCCCGACCAAAAACCAAGGATCTCCCGGCCAAAAAACCGTGGAGCTTTTTCTTTCAAAATCCCGGCCAAAAAATCGAGGACCTCTCGGCCAAAAAACCGCGGAGCTTTTTCTTTCAAAATTCCGGCCAAAAAAATGTGGAGCTTTTTTCTTTCCAAATCCCGGCCAAAAAAACCGAGGATCTCCCGGCCAAAAATTGAGGATCTCCCGGCCAAAAAACCGTGGAGCCTTTTCTTTTCGGATTCTGGCCAAAGCCGAGAATCTCCCTACACAATCTTGATTTGATCACTTAGATATGTGTCACAACTAACTCACGAAATTTTCCTAGTGAAAACTGGGGAAGAAAATTTCGTTCGTTTGTTTGTTTTGGTATCTTAAGCAGGTCGATCTCAAGACACAAGGTGCGAGATGACCAATGAATGAGTATCAAGCCAGAATCAAGAAAAGAAGAAAAGAACAAAAGAGATGAACTCAAATACGAAGCACGCAAGGGCGCGGATGGCTCAAAATCAAAATTGAAGTCACAAGCTCCGCTGATCCTGTCTTGACCAATGCTGCATGAAGAAGTAAACACCTACAACTTACGAGCATCAAGATTCAGATCGGAGTCTACAGCAAAATCAGCCAAGACTCAAGATCAAGTTTCAAGTGAATCATAGATAGGAATCTTGTAACTCATAACTGATAGGCATAGCTAGCTTAGCTTTGATTTTCCTTTTGTTGTAATAAGGAGGTCAGCAAGCAGTAGCAGCAGTGAAATTACAGCTCTTGGTAGTCCCAGCTACCAAACCTTCTCGAACTACACTGACCTGATTTCTGTTTAGCCCAGGATATGTAGGCAACCTCTAAAGCAGGGTGCGGTCAAACTTATCAAAAATGCTTCACGTGAAATATGCGAACGGGCAAAAATCGCTCGTTTTCGCTCACTTATCTTTGAACGAAAACACTTCGTGTTTTCGGGAAAAGAGGGGCAGCTGTGAGCACGTGATTTTTGCCCTAAGCTAATTATTCCCAAAATTCAAACAAAACAAATTTTTTTTTACAATTTTTATGAATTTTTTGTGTTATTTTCTGGTAATTATTGTATTTTATCTGTGCATTTTAAGTCATATGAAAAATACAAAAAAATATATAATACATTTTCATTTAGGAATTAGTTTTATATTTTAGTATTAATTTAATTTGTTTTAGAACAAAATATGAAGAAAATAACAAAAATAGTTCACTTTTTAATTGTTTTAATAATTTTAGGATTTAATTAGTTTATCTTTGAAATAGATTAGGACTTTATTTTAATTTTTTACATCTTTATAAAATCAGAAAAAATAATACAAAAAATGTAAAAACAAAGGAAAAAAATAAAGAAAAGCAATTAAATAAGGAATAAAAGAGTGGCCTTCATTAGAAGACCAAATTTGGGCCAAAATCATGCCTAGCCCAATACAAACCCTTCCTCCACGCCCCGGTCCAAGCCCATGTCAATCTCAAACCCGGCCTGCCCTCATTAAGCCAAAACGACGTCGTTTTGGACATCGATTAATCTCGACCGTTCAGTCCCTATAATCAAACGGCCCAAATGGCTGCATAATAATACATAAAAATGTCTGAAATTCGCAATTGATCCCAGACCAAACCCCCTCTTCCTCGTACAACCCCATCCTTGTAACGCCACCATCGGACCGCCCTTCTCCGTCGTGCCCCCACCACGCCTCCGCCGTCCGGCGGCGGCGAAGCTCCAAATCCTCCCAAAATTTCACCACACACTCTCCTTTTCTTCCTCTTCCCAACCCTCAAATCCATTTCCCTCAAATCCCCACCGATTTTCTCGAATGTTAGATCTAAGATCCGGCCAAAACACAAATTTAGCCAAGTCCGACCAAATTCACACCTCTGAACCGCCTCAACTCCCTCATCCTTAATCTCCAACCGGTTTTTCTCGAATCACCTTGCATCTGCTCGAATTTCAAATTTTCCGGATGAGCAGAACCCTAAAATTCAATTGGGTCTGAGTTTGGTTAATTTCTTGCGTCCAGTATTAGATTTGAGTCCTGAAACAACATTTTCATTTGTTTTGAGCAAAGAACGAACGATTGTGTTATTCCAGGGCTCAAATCAAATTTCCAGTGTCTGGTCCAGGCTCCTTAGGTAATGTTTTCTTGGTTTTTCTTTCCATTATTTTTTTTATCTCTTCTCAATTAATCAATTTAGAATTTGGTTGTATTGTTTCCTTTTTTCTGTTAATTAGTTCGAATCATTGTCCAGTATGAGGATTTTTGTTTACTTTTCTTTTAATCCATGATAGTAATTTGGTCGGTCGTTAATATTAGTTTTGATTTGAATTCTTTAAAATTAGGTTCAGACACATTAGCTTACATGTTTTTCTTTAGTTTTGTTTAGATTTCCTCTACGTATGATTCAAGTCCATTAGTTTGATACTATATTCTGAAGTTTATTTTCTTAGCCTTGATCGTCTAATTATTGATATTGCCTGAGCATGTATTTGGTTTTGTTTCATTAATTGAGTCTGTGTAGATGTTGTTTGATCCTTATTTTTGTTAAGTTTTGGTTTGTTAGTTCTTGGTTAGTTTAATTCAGTCCGGTATAAGCTTAATCAGTAATTCATTAAGTTCAGTTGTTCATTAGGCTTAGATTAGTTGTTTGGTTATAGCTGGTAGGTTTATGGAGAGTAGTAATTTCAGGAAGCAAACAAGGGTAGTTTAGGCATAGAAAAGGATAATTTTGTTAAAATTAGTAATTTCAAAACAAAGGCAAGGGTAGCATAGGCATTGTATAGTTAAAAGAACACCCTAGGGCCTTCTAGAATAGGACTTTAGTGTAGATTTCAGCAAACTTAGGGCAGTAACTTGAGAAACAAGTCAGAAATTGAAGGTTTAATAGGTAAAATCTGAAATTAAAAGAGAGAAAAGATGTGAGGGCCATCTAGAACCTTCTGCCCCACTTCTTGCCTATAAAAGGCATACCTAATGCCTTGTTTCACAAGTTTAGAAGCTCTGAAAAATTCCAAAAGTTTCCACATTGTAAAAAATTCCCCCAAGCTTATTCAAAACCAAAAAAAAAATCCAAAAACAGTAGTTAAAGAAAATCTGAAGAGTTTTTCCTCTTTCAGATCTTAGACCTTTCAAAAATACAAAACAAAAGTAACAGAAAATCCAAAAACAGCACAAAAACTCATAAATACTACTGTTTCATTGAGGTGTCTTCACAAAACTTTCGAGATTCAGTTTTAAAATTGAATTACTGGTTGATCTAAGGTCGAAAATGGTTCTAGCACCTCCTGTTTTCGTTGATTGAGGTCTTCTAGATATTCTGGTTGATTTCGAGTTGAATTGGGTTTGTTCAAGTCAATTTGGTTTGCTTGTTGGCTGTGTGAATTACTGGAACCCGTGTGATATTATTCCTGGAGTTCGAGCTCGATTTCAAACTGCTAGTTGTGACTGCTGTGTGTTTATTGCTGCTGACTCCTGCTCTTTCGATTTTGTTCCATTTCCAGGTACACGTTTGAACTTGATCTAGTGTAACTTTGATGTGGAAATGCAATGAAAACTGCTCGCATATTTGCTCCATTCGTGTCTGCCTAGACTGTTGCTTGTTAATAGCTAAATAGGTGTTAGATGCAATTGTTTAATCTAGTTTAATGTTGATCTATATGTACATAAACCATGGATTGTATAACTGGACTGAACTAGACTATTTTGAGACTTTTAAATACTTTAGCTGTAAATTGCTGTAGGACTGTAGAATCATGACTGATCCATTTCCAGATTTGCGCTGGCTGTAAACAAAAATATGAAATTGTTTTAAGAACTATGATTCAAATAATGACTCTATAGTTTGTTACAGCTCCACTCGCAGATCTTGACCTTGCCAAGGGTTGCAATCAGCTTTATATTAGATATATATTGTGTTTCAATAATCAATTGAGATGTGGAACTTTAGTATATATTTGAACAAGCGTGTTGGTATAAATGCACACGAAAAACCAGTATAGCTATGTACGTTCCAGGAATAAAGTGTACAAATAAGATTCCAAATTACTCTTAAACTTTGAGATTAGGTTGTGGTTGGTTTTACATGTTTCGACGAGTTTTCTTCATTCAATTGATGTACATATCGAGTTGGCAAAATTATTTGGTTCAGCTCTTAAATAATAATCATCCATGGCTATAGTATAGAAATTAGGAAAAGAGACTAAAATTTCCTGTGTTAAGCTATGTTTTTGACTGAAGTTGAATCAGAAATTAGCAATGCCTATCTAGTTGAATTTGCGAGCTCGTTTAATTTGAACTATGAGATTTTAGCAAGTTATAACCGTACCTCGCTCCCCTGGTCATACTGGCTCAGACGTGAAGCCCTAATCGGCTTCATAAACTGGACCAAGGCCTATGCAGGAGCCCAATTTGACAGCCTCTATCTGGACAGGTCTTGGGCCTGTTTTTCATCTGTGCAAGGCCCACGTCTGGGCGGTTCTCTTTGCATGAGCAGGGCTGAATCAGTTTAAGGCCATTTTTAAGCCCAAATTTGTTATAAGCCAAAACCCTTAAAAATTACATTAGGAATATGGGGTACTAATTCACAAGTATAAATTCGGATTTCGAATTAGGTGGTGGGTTCAAATTAAAAGGTCCTCCCTTTTGTTTGAATTCGGACTTGAATTTGTGGTTTGAATTTATAAATGTGACTTAATTGGCCTTTTGGAGACAAATAATAAATAAAAAATCTTAGTTTACTTTAGGTTGGCCTTCAAATAATAAATGAGACGAGCCTCGCCAAACAAAATATACAATTGCGGGGCCCTCATTAATTACTTGATTAAAAATGCTTAGAACTTGGGGCGTGCCGTTTAGCGAATTTCACGGCCTTCACAACGTTAAAAAGACGTTTGTCATTTTAGGCGCGTTTTTAATAATCTTGCCCTCCTAAGTATGGGTGTGCATTTCATGCAACCCAAATCCAAATCCAAAAACGTTGAATAAGAATGTGTCAAGGATCCGGGTGCATTTCATGTGATGTGATCCGAAAATACGTTTTTAAACGATGTTCACTTTCGTAAAAATAGTTAAAAAGAGGTAAATAATTATAAATTTGCACTATAGATTGAAGCATGTATAAAAAATTAGATTTTTAGCCATTTATAATAATTTAAGCGACCGTGCTAGAACCACGGGATCCGGGGGTGCCTAACACCTTCCCTCGGGTCAACAGAATTCCTTACTTAGAATTTCTGGTTTGCAGACTCCATTCGGGAAGTCGGAATTTTCCTCGATTTGGGATTCAAGATAAACCGGTAACTTGGGACTCCATAAGCCAAACCTATCCCAAGTGGCGACTCTAAAAAATAAATAAATAATCCCATTTCGAATAATGTCACTTTAAATGGAAAAACTCCCTTATACATTTATCCTTCGGGGTAGGTGTGTAAAAAAGGAGGTGTGACAAGTAGGAGACATGATAATTGTTTTTGAGGGAGACAAGAGTGGTAGTGAGGCTGAGAAGTCTCAGCAACCAACTGCAGTTGATCAGAACAAAAATACAGAGCAAATCTCTCATAAAGAAGTTGCTGCCCAGATTTTTGGGATTGAAATAGTGGGGAATAAAAGCTTACTGGTGGAAAATAAAAGTGGGAAGGTGATTGTGGATGCTTTGGAGAAGGTTGAGAATCTACGTTTGTATCAATTATTATCCCATCGACACCACTTCTTACCCAATCATTATACGCATTTTCTAAAAGAGCCAAGTCAGTAGAATCACTTTGCATTGATGACTCAAACTGCACACCATTTTCCTCTTCCATATTAAAAATGTCTCGAGGTTTGATTAACCTAGAGACAAACCATTCATAATCTTGAGGATCTTGCACAAACATTACTTGGTGATCTTGTTCTACAAAAATAAAGGGCTCATGACGTTGTCGATCGCCAGAGTTTGTCACGTGTGTTGTGATGACCCAAAGGGTCATCACCGGATTTCTCCCTTTCCCGTGCTTCCGAGGCCTTCCAAACCTTGCTTTTAGTTGCCTCGATTTGCATGCGTAGTCCGGGCGCATAGCCGGAAAGCTTTTATGTTGAAATATGTGAATTATGTGAAAAATTTGAAGAATTTTGATATTATTATGATTAAAGTTGACTTCGGTCAACGTTTTGGGTAAACGGACCCGGACCCGTGATATGATGGTCCCGGAGGGTCCGTAGAAAAATATGGGACTCGGGCGTATGCCCAGAGTCGAAATCCGAGGTCTAGAACCCGAGTAAAAGAATTTTTCTATTAAATTATTTTTCTGAAATAAATTAAGGAAAATGGAAATGAATATTGATTAAAAGACTATGCTATCGGGCTCGTATTTTGGTTCCGATGCGCGGTACAAGTCTTAAATATGTGTTAAGCGCTTTCTGTGAAGTTTGGTCAAAATCGGACGTCATTTGACGTGTTTCGGACCTAAATATCTAAAATTTGAAGTTTATGAAGTTTGATGAAAAAGTGATGATTTTGAGGTTTGATTCCTCGTTTATGATGTTATTTTGGCGATTTGATCGCACGGATAAGTTCGTAGGGTGTGGTTGAGTTAGTGTGTGTGATTGGTTAGGAGCCCCGACTACTCGGGAGTATTTTCGGAGATGTTCGGGGTGGTTTTGGAACTTAGTGAAATTGCAGAAAATCTGCAACAGGTGCTTAGTGATTTTCTTCTTCACGTTCGCACTATGCATCTCGCGTTCGCGAAGCTTCAGCTTCATCCTTCATCGCGTTTGCATCACTAGTTCGTGTTCACGTAGAGTTATGGAACTCTGAGGGTCCAGCCCTCTTTTCTTCTTCATGTTTGCAATGACTGGACCGCATTCGCGTAGGTCCTCAGCCCTTCCCANCAATTCCCTGGACCCCCCCGTCTTTCTCTTCGCGTTCGTATCCTTCTCATCGCGAACGCGATGGTTTGTTGAGTCAACCCTTCGCGAACGCGACCTTGCTCCCGCGAATGCGAAGGGTATCTTTGCCCAGTTATTTAAAACGTCCAAAACAGAACAGTGACGGGAAATTTTCATCAAATACACGAACCCTTTCTTCTCCAAAGCCTCTAGGCGATTTTTAGAGCATCTCTTCACCAAAGCTTCTCGGGTAAGTATTGTTTAACTCATTTTCTTCATTTCCCATCATCATCTATTGAAATCCTAGGCCTAAAACATGTAATTTAGGGTAAAAATTGGGAGAAATGGGTAGAGTTAGGGTTTTCTATATTTTCTTGATTTAGACCTCATTTTGGGGTCGAATGTGAAAACAAATTATATAGTCGGGCTCATGGGTGAATGGGGAATTTAATTTTGGTCCGAACCTCGTGTTTTGGCCAAGCGGACCCGGGGGCGATTTTGGAATTTTTGGGAAGAAAGCTTGGAAATCTATATGTAGGCATTGGGTTTGATTTGTTTAGCCTATGTTGATATTATGAAGTCCTTACTGTATAGATTTGATTGAGTTGGAACTGAATTCGAAAGGGAAAGCGGTCGTTGTGGATTGATTTGGCCGTGGAAGTTGAGGTAAGTGTTTGGTCTAACTTTGGCTTGAGGGTATAGGAGTAGAGTCTTATTTGCTAATTTCTATTTGTCGAGTACGGTGTATAGGCATGGTGACGAGTATCTATACACCGCTGTCGAGCATGACCGTGAGTCCTGAATTGCTAAATTATCGAATTCTAAATTGTTGTTTATGAGGACTTGGTTGGAAATCTTTAAACATTGAGCCGGTAATTGTTGAGGCTGAGCATTGATTTAAATATGCTAAGTAGAAATTGAATAAGTTTGGTTATAGCTGGATCTCCCTTGCTGGGATAGTTTATTATATTATCTTGTTCCCTTGCTGGGATTATTTTGTGTATTGTATTGAAAGAAATGGGATCGTGTGGCACGCCAACCACTTATATATTATGAAATGGGATCGTGTGGCATGCCGACCACCTATATATTATGAAATGGGATCTTGTGGTATGCCTACCACGTTATATTATGAAATGGGAGAGAGTGGTACGCCTGCCACGTGACATTATGAAATGGGAGCGAGTGGTACGCCTACCACGTGATATTATGAAATGGGAGCGAGTGGTACGCCTACCACGTGATATTATGAAATGGGAGCGA
>MU749324.1:116690-133073 GCA_026770625.1 Nicotiana glauca | reverse complement strand
GGACATTCGAGGTAGCCTTGCTGACGTCCGCAGGCCCGGAGTCCTTTCTATTTTATTCAGTTTGTTATCATTTGTACCGAAGCAGACAATTTACGTTTCATTCAAACCTTGTATTTAGTATTCTCTAGATGTTCGTGAGTATTGTGACACCAGTATTGGGTAGAGGATTTGTTAAACTTCCGCATTTCTTTCAGTTAACTATGTTTGAGACTTTCTCTTTATTATTAAATGTTTCATTATTTCTAATATTGTCGTAGTTCGTTAAAAGAGGCATTTGATAATTGGCTTGCCTAGCTCCTATTAGTAGGCGCCATCACGACTCCCGATGGTGGGAAATTCGGGTCGTGACATGTGTGAAATTCACAAGTGTGAAACCTAAGTCATCTTCCTTAATTCCTCTACCTTTGGTTACATCAACCCAATCACACGTAAATAAGATGACCTTAAATTTCTCATAGTAATTTAACTCCACAATATCATTCACTCTGCCATAATATGTGATATTTGCAGATTTTGGAGCATTATCACTTGTATTTGCATAACTTTTAGTCTTTGAAACGACCATAACACCACTATTTTGTGTCACATTGAACTCTTCACTTTGTTTTGTTCGGAATCGATACCCATTATTAACCCCGAACGCACTGAATCTTTTTGCAGTGTAACTTGGCCCTTGTGCTAGGACTTTAACATCCTTTAAGATGTTAGATGTGACTTCCAACTCCTTTACCTAACCAAATAAAAGATACAACTATAAATATAGATATTTGTACAAGGATAATAATTTAACATAAACAATGACTTAGTCCTACTACTTACTTGCTCCTTGAACTACTCATGAAATGTATCGAAATGCACACGATCAAGTTGATGTTGTGTCAAACGACGCTTACGATTTGCTCTTTTGATTTCAGCAGTATGTTCCCTACACATTTAACTCGCATATATCAATTTTGTTATCAAATAAGTAATATATATATATATATATTAGCAGTATGTTCCCTACACATGTAACTCGCATATATCAATTTTGTTATCAAATAAGTATATATATATATATATATAACACTTACTTTTTATAATTCTCAAGCACTTCTGATTCACAATTGAAAAGCACATGTCGATGTGCTTGCAACCATGTTTTGTCATCCAACTCAAATACATCTACTCCACCGTACGACTCCCCAATAGTAGGAAAAAGAGATTCTTCTTTATTAGTCTCATTCTCAATTTCATCACTCCATTTTTTTGAACAATAAGACCTTGAATCTCCACCTTCTAAATATCGTGAGCAGAATGCCATACACTCATTTGCTATGTATGCTTCTACTATTGAACCTTCTGGATATGCACGATTACGAACATATGATTTTAAAGTGCCCAAATACTTATGGAACAAAGTAATGTTATTAGTTTGATATTAGAGTATTTAACAACTAAAGACATATAACAAAGATTCGGTGATATTCTACATACCTCTCAATTGGATACATCTAGCGATAATGTATTGGTCCCGCATATTTAGCCTCAGTTACCAAGTGCATCATAACAGTAAAGAATCCTGGGACGAAGAGTTTCTCCATAGTAGACAATGTTTCTGGGATTTTTTCTTCAAGTAGGTTTAACTCTTCTAATTTTAGCTCTTTGCTACACAAAACTCGAAAGAATGTGCATAGTTCAATTAAAATTGAACTTACTCTTTTATCTACTGATCTCCGCAAGGCAAGAGGAAGAAGTTCTTGCATTATAACATGACAATCGTGAGTTTTTAGCCCAGATAACTTTCGTTTGCGAACGCAACGTGAAATATTAGACGCATAGCCATCTGAAAACTTGGCATTTTGTAGTACTTCATAAAATAACTCCTTTTCCTGCTGAGACAATGTGAAAAAAAGTAGCAGGAAGATATGCTCTCCCACTAGCAAGATATTGAGGCCATAAGCTTGGTCTTATTTTCATATCCTTCAAGTCCAATCGATCTTCTAAGTTGTCTTTAGACTTTTTACCAAGATTCAATAGTGTATAAATTAAGTTATCTCACACATTCTTTTCTATGTGCATCACATCAAGATTATGGCGCACCAAGTTAAATTTCCAATAAGGAAGATCGAAAAAAATACTTCTTTTTTCCATGTGTTTTTCATCACCCCACTTACCCCTTCACTTGACTGGCCTAGAGTAAATTTTATATCTTTAACTTGATTCAGCACTACTGACCCAGATACTGGACAAGGTGCAGGTCTTGTTTCTTTAGTCCCATCAAATTATTTTGCATCATTCTGATATTTGTGTCCCGACTTCAAGAAGCGTCGATGCCCCATGTAACAAAAATTTCTCCCATGTTTCATCCTTCTAGATTGAGTGTTTATGTTACAATAAGGGCATGCAAACCGACCATAAGTGCACCATCCAAAGAGAGTACCATATGCTGGAAAGTCATTTATAGTCCACATAAGAGCTGCTCGCATTTGAAATATCTCCTTAGTAGAGGCATCGTATGTTTCTACCCCAACATCCCATAATTCATTTAACTTTTCTATTAGAGGTTGCAAAAATACATCAATTTTATTGCTAGGCGCTTTGGGTCCAGGAATAAGTAAGGACAGAATGAAGAACTCTTATTTCATGCACATCCATGGAGAAAGATTATATGGCATTAAAATCACTGGCCATGTACTATGAACAGTTCGCATTGCGCCAAATGGATTAAACCCATCAGAAGCTAATCCTAGGCGCACATTGCGAGGGTCTCCAGCAAATTCGGGATATTTACTATCAAATTTTTTCCAAGCTTCAAAATCTGCAGGATGTCGTAGAACTCCATCTTTGTTGCGCTCTTCATGATGCCAACGTATTGCTTTAGAAGTTTCCGAAGACATAAACAGTCTTTGTAGCCTTGGTTTTAAAGGAAAATATCTTAGGACCTTGGCTGGGTTTTTTCTAGCATCATTTTTCCATCTAGAAGCTCCATAAACATTGTATTTATTGATATTCTTATTAGCAAACTCTTTCCTAAAAAGTATGCAATCATTGGGACAAGCATGCATTTTCTCATACTTTAAGCCCAAGCCTTCAACTATCTTTTTGGTCTCATAGAAAGAAGGAGGCAATTTTTCTCCTTCAGGCAGCGCATCCTTCAATAGTCCAAGCAAAGCATTAAACGATTCATTTGACCATTTAAAAATGCATTTTGTACGGTACATATGCATCAAAAAGGACATTTTGCTAAATTTCTTACATCCTGGATATAGTTCTTCATTTGCCTCCTTCATGAGCTGTTCAAACTTATCCACCTCTGGATGCGGTTGATTTTCATATGGATGAGCAGTATTCTCTTGTAAGTTATGCTCTATGTCACCCCCTTCACTAACGTCAGTATCCATGAACTGTGTAAAGCCTCCGAAGGCATCATGTATCATTCCTATCATATCATCGCCCCTTAAAGTTGACTGGCTGCGATTATTTGCTTGAGCATTGTTTGATCCCTTTAGACTCACCATGACAAAACCAAGTATCATATGATGGCATAATACCATTAATCACAAGATGATCATATGTTGTAGTCCGGTTTACTTGATGGATAAGCACACACTCCGTACAAGGACATGCAATTTGTTCTCCATCTTGTTTTTTAGAAAAGGCATGGTTTATAAACTCCTATACTCCATCCAAATATTCTTTACTAACTCTATCACAATGCATCCACCTTTTATTTCTAGGATTGTCCATGACGTTTAAGATATTCGTTTTTGTTCTATACTTACTGCAAGAGCTAAAAATTCATTAGTAAAAAGCGGAAATTAATAAAAAATATAGTTCAAATAAAATAACTATCTTATTACTAGGTAATTCCATAGCTCAAAGATATCATTTTAAGAATTAAAACTATCAAACAGAAATCCATTAAAACTATCAAATAGTTAAACTATCTCTAATTTCTTCTATGGTTTCCATATATTGGTTCATAAACATTTTAAGAATAGAACTATTAAACTTATAAATTATACTTCTTCTATGGTTTTCATATATTTGTTCGTAAGCTTTTTAAGAATAGAATTATTAGTTATAAATTATAGAAGTACCATACGTCATATATTTTAAAATTGAAGATATTACAATTGTCAAACCCTCACTGTATATAGATATGAGCTAGATGAATAGTTTGCAAATTTCAGCAATGATACAGCAATTTGCAATTTTAGAAATCTGAATGAGGTCATTCAAAGGCATACATTATTTTCTTGAAGTATGATGTGTTATCATCCCTTAAAAAAGATGATGAACTAGTGTACTACAATCTCTAAGTAAAGCAGAAAAAAGCTGATAGTTCAAATTTTTCTCATGGTCCAACTTCTTTCTTCATTTCACAAATTATTTATTCTTTCGATAATTTTTCTCAACTCCACGGTTTTGCCACACTCATAGTGAAAATTGAAGTGTAGATTGTTAGATGAATTGAAAAAGATTTTGATTAGTAAAACCAATAACCTATCGGACAAATAGTTAGAGCAAAAGGATCAAATCAGTCAAGTTGAGCATATGCTTATTTCGTACAGAGGCATCAGATTTATAAAAATAAGAAAAGCTTGCATCAATTAGCAAAACTAAAATATAGCATGTATGTCGACTGGTAGATTCATATCCCGACTAGTGGTAGATTCAATGAAAATATCAATATACATCGACGACACTTCAAAATTTTCTAAATAGTCACAAGAATAACAGTAGCCTTAGAAAATATACAGAGGAATCAATTCATAAAATAGTAGAGGAACAGAGGAGGAATAAACTCAACCAATCGCACATCAATTTAACAGCAGCCCGTTATCACAAACTACTTAGCATATGCAGAAAAACTGGAGAAGACAAATGCTCACAACACATAGGAAAATTGCAATGCAGACATTGGAGCATTGTGTTTTGGCGCTAGGAAGTGATAGTTATAGCAGAACATTATTTGATTCTTATTTTTGCAATATCTACAGAATGCAGATTTCATTGGACAAGAAATATAGACCAAACAAATATTGAGAACAGCCATATAACATGACTTTTACTAGATTAAATTACACATAATCTATTGTAAATCAACCTACAAGCATCAATCCAAAATCTACTGTAAATCGATTGCAGGTGACTGATTTACCAGGGAAAAAGAGAAGTTAACAGGGAAAGAAGATGGAACGGCACTACAACAGGTTGTTGACGCAACATCAAGTTAGGAACTGATTTGCTATAAATCAATTGACCAGCATCAATACAAAATCTAGTGTAAATCGATTGCAAGGAACTGATTTACTGTAAATCTACTGTAAATTGATTGGATGAAGAGAAGTTAACACTGCCATTGACGCACTGTCTTCTGTAAATCAATTGAAATGATCTTCTGTAAATCAATTGTAAAATCGAAGAGAAGAGAATTTACCTGGGAAGAAGATGTGCACAATCGTTGACGCACTGTAAATCGCACTGGTGTTTTCGCGCACTGGCGTTGATGCAACAGCGAATTAGCTAGGGCGCACTAGCATTGATGCAGCGTTTCCACACACTAGCGTTGATGCAACAACGAATTAGCTAGGTCTTTTTCCGCGAAGTCGATTCAACTAGTAAGGGAAACGATTCAATGTTTTCCTTCAGTTAATTTCTAATTATTTTCTAATTCTAATTGGGGAGAGAAACGAAAAAATGTATCAAAAAAATTGGAGGGAAAGATTTTCTCTTCTTTGTGCGGAGGGAAAGTTAAAATAATAAAAGATTAATTACAATTAGTAATTTTTAGTGGCTATTATTTTTTATTGCCGGTAAAAGAATATCTTTTACCGGCTAATGGTCATATGCCGCTAATATTTAAGCTTAAAGAATTTATTAGCGACCATTGTCTTATTGCCACTAAATAATTGCTGCCAAAGGTCCTTTTTGTAGTAGTGTGATAAGCGTACATCGCTCGCTTTTATGGAGAAATTTAGCCTTTTGAGACATTACGGCTTGGCCAATAACGGGAAGTCAGCGTGCTTAACTAGACACCGGATAAAGTGTTTTACCGGGAAATGACATCATCTCCACGTGCGTCATCATTACGCGTATTCTCGAGACATGGGTTGGTGGCTTGTCGCTTCGATTTGATGCTCTTCTACAGCCTTTTGCTTCGATTCTGCCGCCACCTAATCCTATAAATAGGTGGAGGATTCGTTTCTTCGAAAACTCTTGGCCATTCCACTTCCGATTACCCTTCCTCATCTTTCCTGCCTTCGTTTCACGGTTTTCTGCTTCTTCTTCTTTCATTCTTCGCCCACAACTTTCTCTGCTATTCTAACATCGTTCCTGTCAGAGCAATGCCCATAACACATCGATCTCATGAAGGGGTTTCTGAGGCTGACCCGCTATCCGTGGCGTTCCCCTCTGGTGGTGAGGACATAGTGATGGAGGAGGGGGCAGTTTTCCCACCGTGGAGGAATTACGAGTATCCTTTCATGATTGGTTATTCCCTCCCCCTCCCTCAGTTGGCGGAGGAGTATTGTAGATTCTATCAAGTTTGCACAACACAAGTCTCACCATACACGCTTAAGGTACTTCTACTGCTGACAAAGTATGCAGAGTTGTCAGGGTGTGAGGTGACTATCCATCACCTCTTGCACCTGTTCTTACCCAGCTTTCATAGGGGCACCATGGTGCATTTGAGACACCGTGGAAAAAATAGGCTGGTAGTGGGGACTGACGACCGAGCAAGTTGCAAGTTTTGGCATAAATACTTCTTTGTCAGAACTGAACATGTTTCCTCCGATCTACTAGGTTCCTAGAGCGATAGAATGAGACTCGTAAGTGTTGCTATACGTTTTATTCTATCTTCATCTCTTCACCCCTTATAGTTTGTGTGCTTCTTGTTTACAGCCATGGGGCGTCCACCCCGCTTTATTGTTGGCATAAAGGATTGGGTGGCTCGTTTGTTGCCCCATGCAGTGGAGACCTGAGATTTGCCCTCATTCATGAAATGCTACGGCCCAAAAGTTTCATCTGGTAAGTATCGTCCCGTCCAGTCACTTTATAGGTTATACATCGTTAACTATTGATAAGACTCTTCGTGATGATAGGTTGAGGAGTTTCCAGGCAGAGGGCCCCAGTCCCTGCATTCCAACAGGTCGTCGCTACTGCTGGAATGCAGTTTGCCTTGGCTGAATCTGTTTGAGGGGGTCGTGCTTGACAACTTCAAGTGGAAGGTTCTTCTCGAGATTTGGTCGTGAGGGAAGAGGCTTTTTCTGTACCAACCCTTCACCTCTTAGACGAGTCCTCTAATGGAGATGAGTCATCACTGAGAAAGAAAAGGAGAATGGATCTTGAAAAGGGGGTAGTCGTGGATGCTTATAGAAGTAGAGTGGGTGCATCGTAGATGGAACCCGTGCCTACTTTTATGGACGATGCTATTTTGGCGAGGAGGTCTCCCCAGATAGAAGGGGCTCACCCAGGAGGTGGCTCTGTGTGCTCCGCAGAGGGTGGCCCATCGTCCAACATTAGAGAAAGTCCTGGTGTTAAGGGTAAGGATGAGGGCTCGGATGACTCGGTTGACGTTCGTGGATTTGTAGAACGCCCACTCATGTAGAGGTCAGGACGGAGGGTTCCGACCATCATATAGTTATCCCTAGGGATTATAACCTGTTGTCGAACTACGAGTAGGTGGCCTCTGCCTTATCCCCTTTATGTGCTGCCCCTGAAAACGAGATGCTCAGAACGATGAGCGATGTGAAGTTATCTCGGAATGTTGGTGGCATGGCTTTACGGGTAAAGTTTTCTTTTCTTTCTTATCGTTGGGTTTTTGGTCGTTATTTCCTGCCTGCCTGTCTTTTCTTTTAACTTTTTCTTGTTGTGGTAGACTCTCATCATGGAGACTGAACGTGAGCGCCAGGAAAGAAAAAGAATGGCCATCTACGGGAAAATGTCTTCCAAATATCAACAATATTGCACCAAGCACCGTGCGATGGCCGATATCTACACTCAGGACCCAGACTTCCAATTGTTTTGTGAAAGGCTTAAAAGACCAGCTGACGCGCAAGGTCGAGGAGTTGAGGTAATAGGACGAAGACCTCATGAAAGCCATCTCCCATAATAGCGAGCTCGAGGCATCTCATAAGATGAAGGAGGACGAGCTGGAGTTAAGTAGGGGTGTGGTGGCTAAGAACGTCGACTTGCAAAGGTGGATGGTTTGACTGCCGACTTGAGTACGAAGTCAGTGGATATTGATGAGCTTATGAGTAAGTTGAATGTGAGTGCTGATAAACTAGCAGCCACTATTTCTGAAGCGGCGGTTTTGGAGGATGCCCTCCATACCTGTAGGTCGGAGCGGGATAAGGAGGAAGAAGCATCCGCGCTCAAGGTGGCAGGGCTTGATGGTCGTGCTAAGGAGTTCGAGGCGGAGCTATTTGTGTTGATCGAGCAGGTGTCTTTGCTGAGGACGGAGGATGCGAACCCACTCCAGCAACCTTCTACTTCCCTTATCTAGGCCGAACCAATCGTGCCTCATCATTTATATGAGTTGTGGTTTTATGCAGAGGCCTTAATCGAGGTGTATAAGGCTCTTTATGCTGAAGGTAGGGCATCAGAAGCAAAATTTTAGGGTAAGCGTGACGAAGCTCATTCGGCTCGCGAGGCATGTAGGTACGGCCCTCATACGCTTGATAGGGATGAAGTCACCTCCAATGATGCAAACATCCTTGCCTCTGACTCTTGGTATGAGGATGCATACCTAACCGAGGATGATGTGTAGTTTTGCTTTGTACTTACTTTTTATTTCATGAATTTTTGTAAGGGCGTGCTTGGGCGCGTTGTAAAGATAGGCATTAGTGACTTTTGCTATAATGAAGAAATTGTTTTGTCGTTTAGGTGGTAATATTATGATATCTCGAGTGTTTGTCGACTATTGGATGGATTTTTCTTTTGGGTGAGGTCAGACTCGCATTTTTGTCGATGGCCTTAGCCATTGGGATGTTACTTTTGATCTGGCGTAGAAGTAGGATCCGGTCGTAGTTCGAGTAAGGTCGAACTCGTTTATCGTTGATGGCCTTGTCCATTGGGGTGTTACTTTTAATCTGTCATTAAAGTAATATCCCGTCGTATTTCGAGTGAAGTCTAACTCATTTCTCATTGATGGCCTTAACCATTGGGATGTTACTTTCGATCTGGCATCAAAGTAGGATCTCGTTGAAGTTCGAGTAAATTTGAACTCATTTCTCATCGATGGCCTTAGCCATTGGGATGTTACTTTCGATCTAGAGTCGAAGTGGGATCCCGTAGAAGTTCGAGTGAAGTCGAACTAATTTCTCGTCGATGGCCTTAGCCATTGGGATGTTACTTTTGATCTGGCGTCGAAGTAGGATCCCGTCGAAGTTCGAGTGAAGTCAAACTCATTTCTCGTTTATGGCCTTAGCCATTGGGATGTTACTTTCGATCTGGAGTCGAAGTAGGATCCCGTCGAAGTTCGAGTGAAGTCGAATTCATTTCTCTTCGATGGACTTAGCCATTAGGATGTTACTTTCGATCTGGCATCGAAGTGGGATCCCGTCGAAGTTTGAGTGAAGTCGAATTTATTTCTCATCGATGGCCTTAGACATTGGGATGTTACTTTCGATCTGGCATCGAAGTGGGATCCCGTCAAAGTTCGAGTGAAGTCAAACTCATTTCTCGTCGATGGCCTTAGCCATTGGGATGTTAATTTTGATCTGGCGTCGAAGTAAGATCCCGTCGAAGTTCAAGTGAAGTCGAACTCATTTCTCATCGATGGCCTTAGCCATTGGGGTGTTACTTTTGATTTGGTGTCGAAGTAGGATCCCGTCAAAGTTCGAGTGAAGTCAAACTCATTTCTCGTTGATGGCCTTAGCTATTGCGATGTTACTTTTGATCTGGCACTGAAGTAGGATCCCATCGAAGTTCGAGTGAAGTCGAATTCATTTCTCATTGATGGGCTTAGCCATTGGGATGTTACTTTCGATCTGGAGTCGAGGTGGAATCCCATCGAATTTTGAGTGAAGTCGAACTCATTTCTCATCGATGGCCTTAACCATTGGGATGTTACTTCCGATCTGGCATCGAAGTAGGATCCCGTCGAAGTTCGGGTGAAGTCAAACTCATTTCTCGTCGATGGCCTTAACCATTGGGGTGTTACTTTCGATTTGGCATCGAAGTTCGAGTGAAGTCGAACTCATTTCTCGTCGATGGCCTTAGCCATTGGGATTTTTGCTCGTACATTGGAGGTTTGATCATATTCCCATAGGAAGTACATGTCAATTTTGTACATACAATGGAGATTTGATTATATTCTTGTAGGAAATACATATCGACTTTGTACATACATTGGAGATTTGATCATCTATATCTATTCTCTTCGTTACTCGGCCTCGAGATCATGTCGATGGGCGGGGTAACGTACAATACTTTGGACTGCAAGACGTCCCCCTTCCCACCTCATTAAAAACTTCACCGAGAAAACCCAATTGGGATAAAACCCAGATGAGGGAAAAAAGTACGACTTAGGTGGCGCCTCCTTTCAGAAGTGGAAGTATTTGAATGGGCGACATTCCAATTGTTTTGGAGTAGTTTTCCTTCCATTGTCTCTAACCGGAGTGCTCCTTTGTTTGCTACCACCGTGATTTTGTATAGTCCGTCCCAGTTTTCCCTCGTTAGGGTCTTTCGTTGCTTGTGTTTTAGCTATGAGGACATAGTCTCCGACCTTGAGCGGTCGTATTTTGGCCTTCTTGTTATAGTACCTTTCTACTTATTGATTTTGGGATATCATTCTCACGTGGGCCATATCCCTTCGTTCTTCGACTCTATCCAGATCTTGTAACCTACTTTCGTCGTTGTTTGATCCACTTTCGTTGGAGTATCTCAAGCTAGGTTCTCCGACTTCGATGGGTATAACTGCATCAATCCCGTAGACTAGTGAATATGGCGTCTCGCCTGTGCTAGTCTTTGGCATAGTGCGGTATGTCCATAGTACTTCTGGTAGTAGTTCTGGCCATAGCCTTTTGGCGTCCTCGAGCTTCTTTTTCAATATATTCAGTATCACTTAATTGGAGGATTCGACTTGGCCATTGCCGGCGAGATGGTATGGTGTGGAGAGTATTCGCTTGATGTGCCATTTTTTCGAAACACTCGGTCGTTCTCTTTCCGATGAACTGAGGTCCATTGTCATAGCTGATTTCTTTGGGGATGCCGAAGCAGCATATTATATTTTTCCATATGAACGCGATAACTTCTTGCTCACGTATTTGAGTGTATGCACCTGCTTCCACCTATTAAGAAAAATAGTCAGTTAAAACCAAAAGGAAGCGTACCTTACCTCGTCCCGCCGGGAGGGGTCTGACAATATCTATCCCCCACTTTATGAACGGCCATGGCGAAGTGACGGAATGCAGGAGTTTTCCTGCTTGGTGTATCATAGGGGCATACTTTTGACACTGTTCACACCTCCTGACGTAATCCATAACTTCTTCTTTCATGGTAGGCCAATAGTATCCGGCGCAGATGAGGCATCGGACGAGGGCGCAGTTTCTCGTGTAGGCGCTGCAGTGCCTCCCGTATATTTTTCAAGTACTCACCTTGTTTTATTTGGCCCAAGACACTTAGCGAAGGGGCCACCGAACGTTCTCTTATAAAGATCACTGTTTATGAGGTTGTATCTGGCTGCCTGTATTCTAAGCTTTTTGGCTTCTTTCGTATCTTGTGGGAGCGTTCCATCCTGCAAATTTGTTACGATACGGTTGCACCAGTCCCAAGTTAAGTTTACGGAATGTACCTTGACCTGGTCTATGGAAGAATGGAGAAGAGTGATCACGTTCTCCTTGTTGATATTTCTGGTGGTTGTTGCTAACTTGTGAGACCATCTGCTTTGATATTCTACGCCCTGGGTATTTGGTCGAGGCGGCATTCATCGAATTTAGGCAGCAGTTTGTGGATTTCTAACTGGTACTTTTGTAGTCTCTGTTCTTTGATTTGGAAAGTCCCAGTGACTTGGTTCACCACAAGTTGAGAATCGCAATAGAGAACGAGTCGTTGGGCGCCATATTTGAGTGCTAATTTCAATCCTGCAATCACAGCTTCATACTCGGCCTCGTTGTTAGTCATCTCAGGGCATCGTATGGACTGGCGAATTACTTCGCCTGTGGGACATTCAAGGATGAGTCCCAGTCCCAGTCCCGATCCCGATGCATTACATGCGTCGTCGGTGTAAAAGACCTAGAGGTCAGATTGTGCTGCTCTACTTCAGGCAATATTTCCGTGTTGAAATCGGCTATGAAATCGATGAGCACCTGCGACTTAATAGCAGTTTGCGGTTGGTATGTTATATCGTGCTCGCTTAATTCTATGGCCCATTTGGCCAACCTACCCGATAGTTCGGGTTTGTGTAGGATGCCCTTGAGGGGGAAGGTTGTCACCACTTTTATGGGGTGACATTGAAAATACGGTCTAAGCTTTCGTAAAGCTACGACTAATGCCAGAGCTAGTTTCTCAAGGTGAGGGTACCTTGTTTCGGCATCAACTAAGGTTTTGTTGATATAATAAATCAGATATTGCGTACCTTTGTTTTGCGGATCAAGACTACACTTACCGTAACTTTGGAGATTGCTAGGTACACCAGTAGGCATTCACCCGGGTCTGCCTTGACGAGTAATGGTGGCAAGGATAGGTACGCTTTTAGCTTTCTCAAGGCGTCGACGCATTTCGAATTCCACTATAGTCTGTGGTTTTTTCTTAGCACGTTGAAGAATTTATGGCATCTGTCCGACGATCGTGAGATAAACATCGATAGGGCGGCTATTCGTCCTATTAATTTCTGCACCTGGTTCTTGCTATTTAATGTTTCTGGTATTCCTTCGATGGCTCTGATCTAATCTGGGTTGACTTCGATACCCCTTTGTGACACCAGAAAACCAAGGAACTTTCCTGAGGTTACACCGAAGGCGCATTTTTCGGGATTTAGTTTCATTCCGTATTGCCTCAATATCGCGAAGGCTTCCTTTACATGACCAATGTGATCCTCTTTCTTTTTCGACTTCACCAGCATATCGTCGATGTAAACCTCCATGGTCTTACCGAATTGTTCTTTGAACATCTTGGTGACTAGCCTTTGGTACGTCGCCCATGCGTTCTTGAGTCCGAATGGCATGGCTTTGTAGCAGTACGTTCCTTGGTGAGTGATGAAAGTGGTCTTTTCTTGGTCTTCTTCAGCCATTAGAATTTGGTTGTAACTAGAATAAGCGTCTAAAAAACTCAGTAGTTCGTGTCCCACTGTTGCATCGATGAGCTGGTCGATATGTGGTAGTGGAAAGGAATTTTTCGGGCATGCTTTGTTCAGGTCCGTGAAATCAACGCATATCCGCCATTTCCCGTTCTTCTTTTTTACCATGACCACGTTGGCGATCCATTGGGGATATTTTGATTCTCGGATGGAACCATTAGCGAGCAACTTATCAACTTCTTTGCTGACTGCCTCGTTGATGGTGGCATTGAACTTTCTCCTCATTTACCGTACTGGCAGGTATAGAGGGTTGAAATTCAGCCTGTGTGTGGCAATATCCCTTGGGATTCCAGGCATATCAGAATGGGAAAAGGCAAACAAATCGGCATTGTTAGTTAAGAACTCATGGTAGTTACCTGGTTCTGAGAGGTTGTGTCCGATATAAGCCTTTTTCGTGCTATCGGTGTTGCCCAGTTGAACGGGGTCGAGGATTCTACGGTTGCCTTGCAAGCTTCTACGACATCTGGGTCTTTGATGGCCTCTATTTATGTGTCGGGCTTGGTTCCCAACATGGCTGATTGTTATGCTTCCGCACTTGCTCCCTTTAGTTGTTCGGTATGTGTGCAATCATGGGCGATTCGGTAGCATTCTTGGGCGGTGCACTGCTCATCTCAGATGCTGAATATCCCGCATGAGGTAGGGAATTTGATTACTTGATAGAAACTCGTTAGGACAACTCGCATGGCATGTATCCATTGACACCCTATGATGGTGTTGTAGGCTATTTCCTGGTTCATGATGAGGAACGTTGTTTTCAGGGTGACTCCTCCTGCCATAATGGGTAGTACTATCTCTCCAAAGGTCCGTTCCACGGAATTATTAAAACATGTTAGTGTTATGCAATGCGATATTACTTTATCCTCGAGCCTCATCTGTATAAGGACTCGTGGGTGAATAATACACGCGCCACTTCCGTCATCCACCATTATTCTTTTTACATTGGTATATGTGATACGTAAAGTTATGACCAAAGCATCATAGTAAGGGAAAGACAAACCGTTGGTATCTGACTTATCAAAGATGATACTATCTTCGAGGTCGTCATACCATTCGTGGGCGACAGTACGTTTGAGTTTGTGTGTGATGGTGAATTTCACATAGTTGATTACTGTATCGTCGCCGCCGCCAATGATCATTTGTATGGTACAAGCTGGGGACGGTAGATTTGGAGGTCCCTGAGGTTGATCGCATCCAGGAGCGAAGTTAACCTGTCCTCGATCGCTCAGCAGCTATTTCAAGTGTCCCTAGTTTAGCATTCTTACCACTTCCTATTGTATACCTATGCAGTCTTCGGTCTTGTGTCCCCTTTCCTGGTGGAATTCACACAGAATGTTTGACCTCTGGGTGCTCAGAACTGATTTCATCTTTTGCGGCCACTGTACCTTTATGCCGAGCTTCTCCAGTGCATATACTATTTCTGAAGAAGAAAAACAAAAGGTATGAGCAGATAGCAGTGGAGGAATACCTATTTCATTTCGGGGTGGTACGGTGTGTCGATGCACGGTGTCTGCATGGTGTGGAGGAGGTGCGATGGATGTTCGGATATAAGGCTAGTGCCTTTTTCTATTAAAACAGGATAGTTGGTCTCTTTGGCCGTCGTTGCGGCGATCTCTCCTCGTTTCGGTTTGGACCGATATTAGCCATTGGATTGGGCCGTTTAGGTCATCCTCGTCTTCCCTTACTTCGGTGCAATAGGCATTATGGATTTCTTCCCACGTGGTGGGGGGGGTACTTCATGAGTCTACTTAGCAGCTTTTTGGTTGCTTTAGACCCATTTCTGTTTAACCCATTTTGGAAGGCTGCTACAGCCATTCCTTCTAACACGTTTGGTAGGCTCATTCTTACCCTATTGAATCAGGCTAGGAAGTCCTGAAGTCCCTCTCTTGTCGTCTGCCTAACGGAAAAGATGTCATTTACCCTGGCCTCTGCCTTTTTTGCTCCCGCATGAGCGGTGATGAACTTATCTTCCATTTCTTCGAACGTTGATATCGATTGTGCTGGCAGTTGAGAATACCATGTCAATGCTCCCCTTCTCAAAGTTTCGCCGAACTTTTTTAGCAACACCGAGGGTATCTATTCTTTCGATATATCGTTACCTTTTACTGTAGCAACGTAATGGATTAAATGGTCTTCCGGGTCCGAGGTGATATCATATATTTTCAAATATGGCAGCATTTTGAAGGTTTTCGGGATAGAATGAGGGGCTGCCCCTTCACTGTATGGATGTTCGAAGAATTAGCCCACGTCGTATTTTGGTAGCAACTTCGGAGCGCTCGGTATTTTATCAACCCTTTCTTGATGCTCTTCCATCTGATCGCGGAGTGTTTTATTCTCATTTTCCATCTCTTCCCTTTTCTTTAAGATGTCCCCAAGTGCATCGTTACCTGCATCAATGACAGTATGAGTGTTACCTATTCGTGGAGTTTCTAGCTCATCGGCGATAGTTGCGGTTTCTGCGGGTATTGTGCCTTCGATATCCCTTTGAATAGGTTTGTCGAGTATATTGCTCAACGTGTTTATCAACCACTCTTCTAATAGCCTTTTCACAACTGGTGGTGCTTCTCCTGCTGCGAATGTTGAAGTTTCCCTCTCGCGCGAGACAGTTATGCCTTCGTGCGGGGGGGTGAGATCTCTCCCTCAAGTGTAGCAGTTGGCGTTGCGTTTTCGTTGTCTTCCCTGCCGGATTCATTGATGGAATTCATGAAGTTGTTCGTGACACCTACTATTGCCTTTAATCTTGCTTCTCCCTTTCATGCCATTGTTGGCTTTTGCGAGGCTAGGAAGAGGTAGTTATTTCTTTCAAGGATCTAGATGAAACTAAGAACTCAGCTATAGAAATCACCACAGACGGTGCCAAATTGTTTGACTCAAAAGATATTATAACCTTTTTGAACAAATTAGTCAATGAAAAAGATGGGTAAATCTTAGCTAAGAATAATAATCTCTAAAACGCAGATGTATAAGATATATACGATGGATGATGTTCCTCGATTCGTTCTCCTGGAATGTTTAAAGATACTGATTGTTTTTGTGTAAGAGAATATTACACTCAATGTTTTGTTTTTGTTTGAATGAGTCACACCCCTTACAAGGTTCTC
>MU749324.1:62087-116010 GCA_026770625.1 Nicotiana glauca | reverse complement strand
CCCCCCCCCCCCCCCCCAATATATAAGAGATAGACCCCTTATGAACCCTAAAAGACTCACTTTGAGGAATATTCCTAATGCCCCTTATTAGGTCTACATTACTACAAGGGACGTACAGTCTTTGTCCGCTTGTTTGTTATCCTTTGCAGGGTGTCGAGTGATGAGGACCTCGCCGTTGGTCTTTTTCGTCAACGGTCGTGATCATCCAAATTTGGACCCATACAACAACATCTATGCAAAGTGGGGTAATTGAAGTTTCTACAAAACTGTTTGGGGGTAAAAAGTCATACTTTCATAAAGGAAAAGTTAACAAAACTTGCAAACACAGAAAGCAATAGTTCACATAAGATAGGTGGACAACTTTTAGCCAACGATTACATACACCATATGAGATTCAATTTTTTGCGTCAACTCTTAAAGGCAATAAAGATTAGATTGAAACATGTGGTCCTAAAGAAATTTTATTTAAAAAAAAAATAAAAATGGCCATCTTGTTTGATAGATATATACATAAGAGAAGTTATATGTGACAAGTATGTTTCATGCTGTTAACAGAATAAAACGCCATCTAAATTACACAAAGGTGTGAAATTGTGGATAATTTTCTGTCCCAACTTCCATTGGAACAAAATTACCATTTTCAATTATGAAATAAAATTAAAATTAAAGAAAAAAACACTATCTCACTCGAACCTAAAACAGGTTGAGGGCGTTGAGCTATCCACTGAGCCCCCCAACCCCCCAGTATAGTTGGCGACTTGGCGTAGGTGATCTAACCTTAAGAGATAAGCCGAATTAGTCAAATGAAAAAAAAATATATATATATTATAAGTAAAAGCTTGCATATTAGGCAAGTCAAATAGGCATGTAGAATTTCATTTCCTTTCATTGAATTAAAGAAGACCTTTCGCAAAAAGAATGTCAAACTTTTGTTTATGTTTTACATTTATCAGCTTTATAAATCCTTGCCACGTTTAGGTTGCAAACACGAGGACTCTATATTTCTTTCCCTTTCCAGCAGGAAAATTCCAATAAGTGTCTGTAGTTTGTGAACCTGCTAACAAGAAAATGTTTAGAATGGTCCTGCGCCGCAATTTCAGCATGTAGCTTGGTCACAAGTCAATTCTTGGTGGCACTAATTCTGTCCATATGAGCTGAAATCCACTAGAGAGATCTAGAATTATTTATTTGTGGATTTAACTTATAGGATTAAGCTACCTATACTTACCGTTCAAAGTATTTTTAATATTAGCTGTATAATCCAACCTATTAAATAAGGTTGTCTACCTTACGTTGTTAATTCCACTAGATCAGGCTTGGTACGGGCAATTACATTGTACTAGTTATTTTAATTTTAGGTGACAGATAGTGTAAAACTGTACTCCTAAACTCTTTGTTTGAATACGTTTTGCAATTTATCTACACTTTCATAAGGACAAAAGGCTCAATGACATGGTGAAACATCCATCTAAATTGAAAAGATATCACTTGATTCCTTAGCTTGGCTTTAAGAGGCTAAGTTTGACTTTGGTCAATATTTTGAGTAAACGATCTCAGAATCGGGATTTGACGGTCCCATAGGTTCGTATGATGATTTTCGACTTGGGCGTAAGTTTAGATCAGGTTTTGGATGGCCCGAGAGCGTTTCGGCGCTTAATAGTGAAAGTTGGCACATTGAAGGGTTTAGAGTTCTTTAAATTTGGTTTGAAGTAGGATTTGGTGTTATCGAGATCCGTTTGGGATCACGAGCCTGAAAATTGTTTCGTATGGTGATTTAAGACTTGCACGCAAAATTTGGCGACATTCCAAGTAGTTTAAGTATATTTCGGCGCGTTCTGAGTAAGTTGGAAGAACTTGAAGTTTATAAATTGATTTAATTTGGTTTGGGGTGTGATTCTTAGTTTGATGTTGTTTTACGCGTTCCGAGAGTTCAGGCGAGTTCGTTCTATGATTTCAAACTTGTTGGTATGTATGGGCGGGGCCCAGGGGCCTCGGGTGTTAATTAGACTGGGCACGGACCAAGTTTGGACTTAGGAGCAACAACTGGAGCACCAGGTTTCTGGTGCAACCGCACCTGCAGGGCTATGGCCGCAGTTGTGAGCTCGCAGAAGCGAGCCAGCAAGCGCAGAAGCGGCCCAACGTAGTCAGCCCAGAAACTGCAGATACGGACACAGTGGGGGCAGATGCTCGACCGCAGAGGCAGAAGACTGCGCAGGTGCGGTTTGTCTGTTGCAGGAGCAACATCACAGAAGTGAGCCATTATTCCACAAATGCGGATTTAGGCCAGCCAAAGGAGAACCGCATCTGTGATGAAATTTTCGCAAATGTAGAGCCGCATATGCAGCCAGTGAACTGCAAAAACGAAAATTGCTGGAGGCAGAATTATTTATTTTGTGCAGAACTTAGGCTATTTGGCTCATTTTCAATTCATCTCTTGGGCGATTTCGGATCTCTTGGAAGGGAGTTTTCACCTAACACTTTGAGGTAAGTAATTTCTATAGAATGTGAGTTTAAAACATAGATTATTGGTAGATTTTAACATATAAAATAGTGAAAATAATGGGGTTAGATGAAAAACCTAGATTTTGATAAAATGGGATTGCCATGAAAATAATTATGGAATTTAGTGAAAATTATATATTTGAGTTTGTGAGGTTATGTGTAACAACTTTCTTCAAAAAATTTTGAAATCCGGGCATGTGAGTTCGGGGGTAAATTTTAGGAATCTTCCAATTTTGGGTTGGGTAATTACTCTAATAGTTAAATCACGAACTTTCGAACATATATTGATTAATTTATATAATATTTGACTAGTTTCGAATCGTTTGGCAACGAGTTGAGGATTTAAAGCATATTTTTGGATCGAAAGTAAACTTGAGACGAGGTAAGTCTCTTTTCTAACCTTGTAAGAGGAATTTACCCTATAGGTGATTTGAATTAATATGTGCTTCTAATTGTGGGGGCTACGTACGCACGAAGTGATGAGAGTTCGTGAATTATACTTATGTCCGAGTAGTTTAGGACCCAAATCATGATATATTTGGAATGTTTGCACCCTACTTGTTAATTTAAATGCTTAAATTATATTGGAACTTGATAACAGAATTGTAAAGGATTGAATTTTTTCTACTTAAGTTATGGCGGGTTACTTGACCGTTAATAGGAATTTGTGCTTCTTTATATATTAGCCTCTTAATAACCTTTAAATTGAATGTATATTGTCACGTCCCAAATTATCCCCTAGACGTGACTGGCACCCAACTAACACCATCTGCCAGGCGAACCCCTTTCTCTAACGTTTAGCCGTTTACATAAACACCGAGAGAAGTGCAGGCCTAAAGTATTATTAATAATTAAAGAGGTAATGATTATCGCCCAATACCTTAGTCAATTGATAGAACAACCAGCAATCACTCAAATAATAAAACTCTAGCCCAAATCTCACACTAAGACCATGGAGCATCTAACAGAGCAATACGAGTGTTATTGACGGGTATGCAAACCCAAAAAAAAGGAAATAACTAATATGAACTAAGCAAGTCTGAAACGAAAGCCCCCACGAATAATGCGGTGGATCATCTCAGGAACAGAATCCACTCGAACAAACTCGTCAGCAACTAGCTCTATCTCCCGCAATGGTATATGCATAGAGGTGCAGGTAAGGAGCGAGTTATACGTAAATATAACCCAGTAAGATTTTCGACCCGCCACTTTAAATACCACTGGAATAAGTATTAGAAAATACATACTCACTACAACATGGATGATATAGTAAATATGATAATTATACAATAAATTAATATATGTGTATCAATAGAGCTATTAAGAATTAACCAATAAGAATATCCATTAAGGACTTATCTTTATTGCAGTGAAACAAATTTACAACACACTAGGAGTCCACAACGGCACCACAGTGCCTCAAATATATAACAGAGCATACACAATGCTTGGGTGATGTACAAAGGTATACACAATGCCCCAACATCATGGCGCACAGCCGTATCAAACTCAACATCATGGCGCACAGCCGTATCAAACTCAACATCATGGCGCACGACCGTATCAAACTCAATATCATGGCACACTGCCATATCAGACTCAACATCATGGTGCACAGCCGTATCAAACTTAATATCATGACGCACAGCAGTATAAAACTTAATATCATGGCGCACAACCGTATAAACTCAATATCATGGCGCACAGCCGTATAAACTCAATATCATGGTGCACAGTTGTATCACACTATCAAATACCTTATAAAATAATATTATTTTTTTGTAAAATATTATAATTGCGGCTAGTCTAAGACCACCAACTCTGCCAAGCGCACGTTTGTCCCAACACATGGACCAGGCAGAGAAAATACACTTTGAAAATGGATTTTAGAAAAGCAAGTATTCCAAGCTTAAAGTCTCACTTACCTCGTTAATAGGAAATTCCCCAACTTTGCAATACCTAGAACACCAACCAAACGGTCTCCAATGACCTCAGTCTATCCAAAATATTGAATAACATGTCCTAATTAGTAGGGGTGTGCATTCGAATCGGTTTATCGATAAATCGAATCGATTATTTGTTATCGGTTCATCGATAAATGAAATCGAAAAAATCGAAACCTTATTGAAACGATAACGATAAGCATATGTACAAATCGATAATCGATAAGTAATTATCGATAAGGGTCAAAATCGAATCGATAAATCGATGCACACCCCTAATTATTTCATCTACCACATTTAAGGAATGATCATATTTAAAGTTGGAGGGAATGAAGTTCAAATTAATGGAAAATAGAATTAACAGTGATGATGTATTTTTATTTTTTTTAATACCGTTGGAGTGTTGGTGGCATATATTTGATCCCTTACTTTAGTTTCGTTGCATATGTCTAGTGACACAATTTTTATGTTATAAACGGTGTTCGTCTTATTTTAGCTTCTTTTTGTCCATATTAGTTAGGCGTGTTTATAGCGATATACTTTCCGTGTAATCCCGCAAATTTTTTTATTGGTGTAATCGATAACCGAATCGATAAGCCCCAAAAATTAATAAATAGAAATCGAAAAAATCGAAACCTTATTGAAACGATAACGATAAGCATATGTACAAATCGATAAGTAATTATCGATAAGAGTCAAAATCGAATCGATAAATCGAATGCACACCCCTACTAATTAGTCTAATAAATAGTTTTCACAACTTTAGGATGAGTCACAAATTATGGTCCACCCTCGGTCTAACTAATAAAAATCCGTATACAATTTAATACCAAACGAAGCACATGTGCAAAATTTTGTCGGAAATGGTGACTTCCGAAATACACTTAAGGTTCGTTTGGTATGAGGTATAAGAAGGTATTGGGATGGTATAAAAATTTAGTACCACCTTACTACTTTGGTTAGTTTGCAAATCAGGTATAAGTTATTCCGATGTTAAAATAACTTATACTTTATAAAAAGTGGGGTAATTAGCACCGGTATAACTTCTACCTTCTTGGAAATTATACAATTGTCATTCTTAATATAACATACCAAACATTAAATAAACAACAATCTCAACATAACTTATACCGGCATAAGCCCAATTCCAACCAAACGACCCCTTACAGTTTTGGATCACTACGTTTGTGCTAGAAATTCATTATTGTCTTATTGTATAAATTTCATATGCCCTCCTCGTTATTATACAATCATACGTCTCTCTATCATTATGTCCTAAATTTAAAACTATCAAAGAGATCAATTGTGGCAGTAGAAACCTTCTTCCATATCAGATTACTCAAACTTTAAAATTTTATATATTTTGTCAAACCACTAACAATCAGTTATTACTTAATCATTATGCTAATAAAAGTTTTACTTTTCAATCATTACTATACGATTAGATAATCTTATGTTCCTAAAAAAAAATTACAGAAACCAAAGACTTATTGAGGATTTATTTTCTTTTCATAACATCTCCCTTTCAAAATTAAAATTTTCATGTCTAATTCCACTATTTACCAATCATTGCCACCATTAATATTCTGTACACAATTGTTGGGACATAGACATATTACCTGAACACTTGGATCTTCTCCCCACAAATTACTCCTCACAAGGTTAGGCTTTAGTGTTCCCCAGAATGTGCCGTCAGTAGTCTCCAAATACTATGCTAGTGGTATTCTCTTAAGGAAATAAATCAAAACTACCCTCTTTTACTAATCCTTGTCCATCACAACGTGCAGCAACAAAAGAATGGGCTTGGCCCACTTATCTTAATTAGAGTTTAAAAAAATGAGATTTTTACATTCCTATACCACATAGGAAACCTTTTTACCCTATATGTTTAAGGTTTGAGTAAATTATACTTAGTATACCAAATTACCAATCATATACCATACTTAATTAAGGGTCTAATTAATGAGCTATTTTTACTCCTTAATTAATGATATCCATATCTAATTAATGGAAAGTTTTTACTCCTTAATTAAAGGTATCCATATATCTCACGTTTCTTTCTCCTTATCCCTCACCCACGTTTTTACCCATACCCCAAGAAATATTTTTGACACCGTCTTGGTGTTTCGTAATGAAAATTAATATCTATCTTTCCTGCTATCCATGTTGGCATTAGTAATTAATTGATTCGGAGGTGCATTTAAGCTGACAATACAAACCTGGAGTAACAGAACTACTTCTGAGAAAATATCACCCATGGGAAGAAGTTGCTTAATTACTTCTGTACTTATGTTCAAAGGTAAATTGGAGACTACGTCAATATCCGGTTAGCATGATATTGAAGATATGGTAATTCGCACTTGGAACACATATTTTGAAGGCAAATGGGAGTAGTGTTGATCACTAGCTTCAATTCTTCTACATTGGTCACGGTTGTAAGTTTCCAAGGATTCTGCTGCTGCTGCTGTGATTATACCCGCTGACCACATTAATCTACAATTCATCTACAGAAAATAATGCATCTACAATTAGGATACAAATAATCTACAATTCATCTACAAAATATCTACAAATTGGGTATATTGAATTTTAATATCCCAATTCTCATTCGATTGTAGTTTAATTGGGATTTTCGACATAATTGTAGAAGATTTGTAGAAGTTTTAGTCTTCCCAATCTACAATTTATCTACAATTTATGGAAATATGTCTTCTTCTTCTTCTTCTTCTTCTTCTTCTTCTTCTTCGAAGAGTTTCAATCTGAAATTCAGTCAAAACCAAGTCTAATCTTCACCAAAAACCCCTCAAAATTGAGATATAAACTCCAAATCATATTCCCGATTATTTTCAACAACACCCAATCCAAACAAATAATGATTTTTGAAAATCCAAATTTGAATTCAAAGCTTTCAAGCTTTTTAATGGCTATCAATGGTGGAAAATATATGGAAGAACAGATGAAGATGAAGTTGGAGAACAAAAATCTCCTTTCCGTTTCAAAATTACGCAGCTTCCAGATCTCATTTACGTTTCAAATTTCAAATTTAATTTGGAATAAATCAATCCCAGATTTTGTGGCTTATTTTTCGCGCGCAATAAATGGCAGATTCTGCCTAATAAACGATTGGTATATAAATTGTAGTTAAAGTGTGGACTGGGGGGGTAATATACAAACTATGCACATTTTTTGTAATAAGATTTCAAATATGGTATAGTTAGGAAAAAATCCCTAAACCACTTATTTAGTACAATACTTTATGTATTATAATAAATTTCTCCCACTAACTTAATGTTTGACCCAATAGCTATAAGTAAAATTATTTTTCTAGTCTCACAATTTCGAAGTATATATAAAATACTTTCGGGTTACTACATTCCCCCCCACTTAAACAAGCGTTTGTCCTCGAACGAGTTAGAAAGTGTACCTGACATCTCAAACAACTGAGGGTACTTGCTTTGCATATCTGCTTTAGACTCCCCCGTAACTTCCTCTGTTGGATAGTTACACCACAATACTTTCACTAAAGCGACCCTTTTCGACCTCAATTGTCGCACTTGCCTATCAAGAATAGTTATCGGACCTTCTTCATAAGTTAAGTTCTCATCAAGCTCCACATCCTCTGGTTGAATCTTATGACTATCATCACGGACATATCGTCTAATCATAGACATATGAAATATGGGATGAACCGCCACCGACCCGATTCGATCTAAAATCTTATACGGACCTATATACCTGGGGCTTAGCTTGCCCTTGCGCTCGAATCTCATCTCATTTCATAGGGGACACCTTCAAAAAGACTTTTTCTCCTTTCATGAACTCCAAATAACGAACTCTCTTATCTGCATAGGATTTTTGTCTACTTTGAGTTGTCCAAAGTCATTCTCGTATCAATGCAACTTTCTCCAAAGCTTGCGGAACCAAATTCGAACCCAATAGTTGTGCTTCACCAGGTTCAAACCATCCAACTGGTGAACGACACTTACGACCATATAAAGCTTCAAATGGCGCCATATGTATACTTGACTGATAGCTGTTATTATAAGTAAACTTTGCCAACGGCAACTGATCGTCCCAATTACCACCAAAATCAATTGCACAAGCTCTAAGCATGTCCTCCAAGATCTGAATAACCCGTTCAGACTGTCCGTCCGTCTATGGATGAAAAGTTGTGCTCAACTCAACCTGAGAACCCAAAGACTTTTGAAATGACTTCCAAAATTGAGCAGTAAATTGTGCACCCCGATCCGATATTATAGAAATAGGCACACCATGAAGCTGAACTATCTCACTGAGGTATATATCTGCTAGCTATTCTGCAGTATGAGTAACTAGAACTGGTATGAAATGTGCGGGCTTTGTGAGTCTGTCCACGATCACCCATACCGAATCATGTTTCTTAAAAGTACGTGGCAACCTAACTACAAAATCCATAGTAATCCTTTCCCACTTCCACTCAGGGATAATCAAATTCTGCATCACACCTCCTGGTTTTTGGTGCTCATATTTTACCTGCTGACAATTCAAGCAACTAGTTACATGTTTCAGAATATCATACTTCATACCTTTCCACTAGTACAATTCTCGCAAGTCTTGATACATTTTAGTAGCACCTCGATAGATAGAGTAACATGAGCTATGAGCCTTTTCAAGAATCAACCGCTTTACATCACCCACAATGGGGATACACAATCTACCATGCCACCGTAACACACCTTCATTATCAATAGAAATGACTTAACACCACCATTCTGCACTCGATCTCGGAGTCTAACTAGACGGGGATCTTCAAATTGACGAGCCTTGACCTGTCCAACCAAGGATGATTGTGCTACCAACCACGCAATTAATCTGCCCGGCAATGTATGATCAATACACACTCTCCGATTGGCCAATGCCTGAATATCTATAACCATAGGTCGTTCTTCAGTAGTAAATCGGGCCAAGCTACCCATAGACTTTCTACTCAAGGCATCTGCCACCACATTCGCTTTCCCGGGATGATATAAAATAGTAAGATCATAATCTTTAAGTAATTCTAAACACCGTCTCTGCCTCGGATTCAGATCTCTTTGCTTGAATATATATTGCAGACTCTTGTGATCAGTATAGATTTCACACGGCTCACCATAAAGATAGTAACGCCAGATCTTAAGTGTAAATACGATCGCAACTAATTCCAAGTCATGAGTTGGATAATTCTTTTCATGGTTCTTTAGCTGTCGAGAAGCATAAGATACCACCTTTCCATTCTGCATCAGCACACAACCCAAACCGACTCGAGACGAATCACAATAAATAGTAAAAAAAACCCTGCACCTTTAGGTAGTGTCAAAATCGGAGCTGTAGTTAATGCGGTCCTCAATTTTTGAAAACTTGCTTCACACTCATTTGACCACTGAAATGCAACACCCTTCTGAGTCAATGGAGTGGCTATCTTTGAGAAACCCTCAACAAACCTTCTATAATATCCGGCTAGGCCTAAGAAGCTACGTATCTCTATAGGAGTAGTAGGTCGAGGCCAATCTCGAACTGCCTCTATCTTTGTTGGATCAACTTGAATCCCATCTCGTGACACCACATGTCCCAAAAAGGAAACTGTATCCGACCAAAATTCACACTTTGAGAACTTGGCTAAAGCTTTTGCTCCCGAAGTGTCTGTAGCATAACTCTCAAGTGTTGTTCATATTCTGCCTCACTTCGAGAGTAGACCAAAATGTCATCAATAAATACAATCACAAAATGATCTAAGAATGACTTGAATACCATATTCATGAGGTCCATAAATGTTGCGGGGGCATTAGTAAGCCCGAAGGACATCACCAAAAATTTAAAATGCCCGTACCTGGTCTGAAACACTGTCTTGGATATATCCTCGGTCTTAATTCTCAGTTGATGCTAACCCGTTCTTAGGTCAATCTTTGAAAAGTGAGTTGCACCCTGTAGCTGGTCGAATAGATCATCAATACGTGGCAACAGATATCTATTCTTGATTGTCACCTTATTCAGCTGCATGTAATCAATACACATTCTCATCGTGCCATCTTTCTTTTTAACAAATAACACAGGTGCACCTCAAGGTGACACGCTAGGCCTGATTAATTCCTTATCAAGTAGCTCTTGAAGTTGAACCTTTAATTCTCTCAATTCCGCTGGAGCAATACGATATAGAGGAATAGAGATAGGTTGAGTTCCTAGCACCAAATCAATATTGAACTCAATTTCTCTTGTCGGAGGTAGCCCGGGTAAATCTTCTGGAAACACATCAGCAAATTCTCGAACCACCAAAACACTATCAATAGTAACATCCTCCAAGCGCGTATCATGAATGGTAGCAATAAAACCCAAACACCCATTATTAATCATTCGACGTGCTTTTATATAGTATATTATCTTTCCCTAAGTCAGAGGAGTTATGCCTTTCCACACTAAACATGGTTCTCCAGGAAAATCAAAACATATAAGCTTGGAATGACAATCAACTGAAGAATAACATGATGCTAACCAATCCATACCCATAATTATATCAAAGTCGGACATAGGCAATACTAGTAGATCAACTATGGTGTCCATGCCCTGAATAAATATCACACAGTCTCTATAGACTCTATCCACAGATATAGTCTCCCCTACTGGGGTCACCACAATATAAGGCACATTAAGAGACTCAACTCCTCGCTCTAAGTATATGGAAAAAGATGGAGATACATATGAATATGTAGAACCGGGATCAATAAGAGTGTAAGCTCCATAAAAACCGATAGTGATAATACCTATGACGACTGCATTAGATGTATCGGCATCCTGTCTGGCCATAGCAAAGAATCTCGGCGGTCCACCCGCTTCCTGAGAAGTCTATGTACCATGTCGACCCTGTCCACAAGCAACTTGCGGAGCGGCTCTAGCTAGCTGAATTTGAGTTTGTGTACCTGTAAACATTCTCTGCGGTTATGGAGTAGCATGGCTAGTAGCAGAATATCCTCTAGGACAATACGTAGCAATATGTCCTTTTTGACCACAAGTAAAATAAGCCCCATTTGTTCCAAAATAACGACCACTGTGATTTCTACCACAATTGGAACACCTCGGATGTTGACCTGGCTAATATGAGCTATTATCCTTCCTTTGTGTCTGTTGCTGCCCCTGTCTAGCTGGATAAGTACTCCTAGAAGACCGCACCACTGACTCTGACTGAGTAGGTCTGGACTGCCCACGATTAAAACCACTCTTGCCCCCAGATGGAGCTCCACTAAACCCGCCGGCGCTATGAGCCCTTTTGCATTCTCGATCGGTCTTGTCCCTCTCTTGATAAGACTCATAACGGAGAGCAGTATCCACTACCTCTTCGTACGAACCACCTCGAACATCCATAACCACAGGACCTCGATAGTGATGCTCAATCCCATCCACGAACCTCCTCACTTTCTCATGCTCATCTGCAACTAGAAAAGGTGCGTAACTGGCTGAGTCAGTGAACCTAGCCTCATACTCTGTAACCGTCATACTGCCCTGGCGCAGTTGCTCGAACTGACATCTCATGTCCCCTCGCTTGCTTAGTGGGACGAACCTATCCATAAACATAGCAAAAAACTCTGACCAAGTAATAGGTAGTAACCCTGCTCGTCTACCTCTCTGAACTAAATTCTACCATAACTCTGCAGATCCTGAAAATAGAAAAGTGAAAAATTTTACCCCTCGAGTCTCCTTCAGCCCCAAAGTAGATAGTATCTTCTCACAACACTGAATGAACTTCTGGGGCTCAATAGAAGCATGTGTAGCATCGAACTCCGGTGGCTTAAGATCCATAAAATTCTTAAGATCCTTAGACTACCCTGTATTTGCAACTGGTTGAACGACCTGCCGAGGGGCCATCTGAGGAGCTGCAACATTTAGTTGTACTTGTGCTTGCGCCTGCGAAGTAGTCTGGGGAGCTGGAAGTCCACCCTGAGTAGGCACTAATGCCTCCAACACATTAAACAACCTCACCACTGCATCTGCAGGTAAGGTAACAGTAGGCATATCAACTGGGACTAGTGGTGGAGCATCATGAACCACTTGTTCTTGCACTCGATCTGGCATAGTAGCTTGAGATTGACCCGTGTTCACAACTTCAGGCTGAGGCGCGGCCTGTCTACTAGTTTGAGCTCTAGTCTGATGAGCCCTAACTTGACCACCACCTCGGGTAGTACCCCGTCTAGCACCACGTCTAGCAGATGAAGGTGTGCGTGTCCGAGCCATCTGCGAAATAAACAATCCAAAGTCAAACTCAAGTTATCTTAACTCACGATCAAGGAATGAAAGAAGGGAAAATATCATAAATGCTTAGTAGCCTCAAGATCATAAGTATGGGCGCCTACATACCCATGAACAAGACTCTACTAAACACTACTCCATGACCTGGGACATAAAACCTAGGCTCTGATACCAACTTTGTCACGTCCCAAACTATCCCCTAGACATGACTGGCACCCAGCTAACACCGCCTGCCAGGCGAACCCCTTTCTCTAATGTTTAACAATTTACACAAACACTAAGAGAAAAGTGCAGGCCTAAAGTATTATTAATAATTAAAAAGGTAATGATTATCGCCCAATACCTTAGTCAATTGATAGAAAACCCAGCAATCACTCAAATAATAAAACTCTAGCCCAAATCTCACGCTAAGACCATGGAACATCTAACAGAGCAATACGAGTGTTATTGACGGGTATGCAAACCCCCCAAAAAAAGAAATAACTAATACGAACTAAGCAAGTCTGAAACGAAAGCCTCCACAAACAATGCGGTGGCTCACCTCAGCAATAGAATCCACTCGATCAAACTCGTCAACCACTAGCTCTATCTCCCGCAACGGTATCTGCATAGAGGTATAGGTAAGGAGTGAGTTATATGTAAATATAACCCAGTAAGATCCTCGACCCGCCACTTTAAATACCTCTGGAACAAGTGTTAGAAAATACATACACACTGCAACACGAATGATATAGTAAATATGATAATTATACAATAACTCAATATATGTGTATCAATAGACTTATTAAGAATTAACCAACAAGAATATCCACTAAGGACTTATCTTTATTGCAGCGAAACAAATTTACCAACACACCAGGAGTCCACAATGACACCACAGTGCCTCAAATATGTAACAGAGCAAACACAATGCTCGGGTGATGTACAAAGGTATACACAATGCCTTAACATCATGGCGCACAGCCGTATCAAACTCAACATCATAGCGCACAGTCGTATCAAACTCAACATCATGGCACACAGCCGTATCAAACTCAATATCATGACACACAGCCGTATCAGACTCAACATCATGCCGCACAGCCGTATAAAACTTAATATCATGGCGCACAGCCGTATAAAACTCGATATCATGGCGCACAACTATATCACACTATCAAACAACTTATAAAATAATATTTTTTTTGTAAAATAATATAATTGTGGTAGTCTAAGACCACCGACTCTGCCAAGCACACGCTTGTCCCAACACATGGACCAGGCAAAGAAAATACACTTTGAAAATGAGTTTTAGAAAAGCAAGTATTCCAAGCTTAAAGTCTCACTTACCTCGTTAATAGGAAGTTCCCCAACTTTGCAACGCCTAAAACACCAACCAAACGGCCTCCAATGACTTCAGTCTATCCAAAATATTGAATAACATGTCCTAATTAGTCTAATAAATAATTTTCACAACTTTAGGACGAGTCACAAATTAACTAACTAATAAAAATCCGTATACATTTTAATAACAAACGAAGCACGTGTGCAAAATTTTATCGGAAACGGTGACTTCCGAAATACACTTACAGTTTTGGATCACTACGTTTATGCTAGAAATTCACCATTGTCTTATTGTATAAATTTCATATGCCCTCCTCATTATTATACAATCATACGTCTCTCTATCATTATGTCCTAAATTTAAAACTATCAAAGAGATCAATTGTGGCAGTAGAAACCTTCTTCCATATCAGATTACTCAAACTTTAAAATTTTATATATTTTGTCAAACCACTAACAATCAGTTATTACTTAATCATTATGCTAATAAAAGTTTTACTTTTCAATCATTACTATACATTTAGATAATCTTATGTTCCTAAAAAAAATTACAGAAACCGAAGGCTTATTGAGGATTTGTTTTCTTTTAATAACATCTCCCTTTCAAAATTAAAATTTTCATGTCTAATTTCACTATTTACCAATCATTGCCACCATTAATATTCTATACACAATTGTTGGGACCTAGACATATTACTTGAACACTTGGATCTTCTCCCCACAAAGTACTCCTACAACGTTAGGCTTTAGTTTTCCCCAGAATGTGCCGTCAGTAGTCTCCAAATACTAAGCTAGTGGTATTCTCTTTGAGGAACTAAATCAAAACTACCCTCTTTTACTAATCCTTGTCCATCACAACGTGCAGCAACAAAAGAATGAGCTTGGCCCACTTATCTATATTAGAGTTTAAAAAAATTTAGCCACTAGCCACTTATTTAGTACCATACTTTATGTATTATAATAAATTTCTCCCACTAACTTAATATTTGACGCAATAGTTATAAGTAAAATTATTTTTCTAGTCTCACAATTTTTAAGTATAAATAAAATACTTTCGGGTTATTACATATATAAATATCATCTCTTCTCGTGGAGCAGGCCGAACACCTCGGCAATAGAATAGATGCATCTATGGTTCGTGCAGTTCGACCCTCGGCAGTGCACAATATATATTTGTATTTTGGATCGGGTCGTATGACCTCGGCATAATTCATGCGTAATAGTACTTGGAGCCTACTTGTACTTGATATCGTTTCATTAGCTTGAGAGGTTAAATCGTTAAACGATGAAAATTGATTGGGATTTAATATCAACGAAAGAATTATTTATTTAGTTCTTGTTATTGAACTTTCAGATTCTTTTATATAGCCCATGCTTAATTACAATTTAGGTATTTTATTGTTAGCCCGTAATAAATGTCGAAGTCGACCCCTCGTCACTACTTTTTCGAGGTTAGACTAGATACTTACTGGGTACATGTTATTTATGTACTCACGCTACACTTCTGTACTTACCGTGCAGGATCCGAGGTAGGTGTATCTGGTTATCATCCCGGCGCGCACTCCTGATACTATGAGACTTTGCTGTGAGCTGCCTTTAGGGCCTGTTCTGCAGCTCTCGAAGTCTTTCTTTTGCATTTACTTCCTGTCTATTTCATTTCAGACAATAATGTAGCTCATACACTTGTGATACCAGATCTTGAAAATTATGCTAGTAGACACTTAGTTATTTACTTCACTTCATTTGCTTTTAAAATTGTCTATTTCTCATGTTATTTAATTTTTCACTTCTTATTTATTCAATAACTAAAAATCAACTATTTCTAACCTGTTAAAAGAAACAACCACACGTTAGTCACTGTTAGCTTGCCCAGCGGTAACGTTGGGCGCCATCACGGTCTATAGGATAAATTAGGTTGTGACAACATGGTATTAGAGCACTAGGTTCACGTAGGTCTCACAAGTTATAAGGAATCCTAATAGAGTCTTGCGGATGAGTGCGGAGTCGTCCATACTTATCTTCAAGAGTCTATAGGGTGTTAGAAAACTACTCTGTTTTCATCTCCTATCGTGCAGTTGACGTGGTACTAACTATCTTTCTCTTATTCTTCACAAATGGAGAGGACGCGCACAACAGATGTTGCAGATCAGGGGAGAGCTGCTCCCCTATTGCTAGAGGTCGGGGGAGGGCTCCAAGTCGAGGTAGGGGACGAGGACATCCTAGAGTTGCTCCAGCTTTGCCACCAGCGAATCCAGTAGAGGATCATGTTATTAAGGAGCAGGGCGAGTTTCTTGCAGTAGAGCTAGCCCCGGTAGATTTCATGTAGGCACTGGGCTTCCAGGAGGTCATGGGCCGTATGCTACAGTTCATGAACACCTGGATTACTTCCAGCAAACCATCCATATCTCAGGCCGGATGGGGTGCACAAACCCCAACTGCTTAGGCTCCTGAGCTTGTAGCTGGTGTATATTAGAACCCTAGCACACTACCCATGAGCGGAGCCCAGCCAATGGCAGCATCCCTACCTGAGCCCAGACCAGCTACGGCCGGCGAGCTACAGAAGCTATTGGACAGAATGACTAAGTTACACCCTCCTGTCTTTGTAGGTGAGCGACATGAGTATCCCAGCACTTCATTGAATAGTGCAGGGACAGAATGCACAATATAAGTCTATTAGAGTCCCACGGGGTGGATTTCACTACTTTCTAGCTGGAGGGCAGGGCCCGTAGATGGTGGAAGTCCTATCTTCTCGGCAGACCAACAGGTTTTCCTGCCATGACTTAGGATTAGTTTACACGCCTTTTCTTGGATAGGTATATTCCACTCTCTCAAAGGAAGAGTTGCAGTTTCAGTTCGAGCAGCTCCAACAGGGTCAGATGTCAGTGACCGACTCTAAGGCTAGATTCTCTAAGTTGTCTTTCCATGCACTTATGATACTTCCTACTGATGCAGAGAGAGTGCGGGGTTTTTTTTGCAGAGTTTCACTCTAGTATCCAGACCACCATGGCCCGAGAGGTTGAGATAGGTACTTCTTATGAGTTAGCTGTAGAGATAGCGTAGAGGATCGAGGGTGTCCATCAGTGGAGCCGAGAGAAGATGCTGTGACACAAGCGGTTTTGTTATCCTGAAGGGTTCAATAATGCTCCGTCTAGGGGTAGAGGTCAGTTTGGGAGAGGTCAGTCTAGTAGGCCCACATATCCAACATCGCCGCCTCCTCGGGATGCTCATGTGCAACCCTATTTTAGCGTCATGTCAGAGGGTTCCTACCGCTCACCAGCTATTTAGGGTTCCTCTAGTGTGTATTCAGGCTATCAGGGTCAAATTCTAAGTCAGTAGTCCACCGTATCAAGAGGTTATTTCGAGTGCAGGGATCTCAGCCATATGCGGAGGTTCTGCCCTAGGCTTTGGGACAAGGCAGTACAGCAGGGTTCTCAACCTATGATTATAGCACCAACAGTCGCACCAGCCTTCCGACTGCCCAGAGGAAGAGGGAAGGTAGGTAGGGGTCATCCTAGAGGTGGAGGCCAGTCTGGTGGTGCTTCAGCTAGATTCTATGCTTTCCCGGCCAAACCAGATGCAGTGGACTCAGATGTCGTGATCACAAGTATTATTTCTGTCTGCATTAGGGATGTTTCAGTATTATTTGATCTAGGGTCTACCTATTCATATGTGCCATCTCTGTTTGCTCACTTCCTAGATGTTCCTCAAGAGTCCTTGGGTACTCTTGTTTATGTGTCCACTCCAGTGGGCGATTTTGTTGTTGTGGATCTGGTCTATCAACCTTGCATTGTTAGATTTTGTGGTTATAAGACTAGAGCGGATCTTTTGCTTCTTTACATGACCGACTTTGAGGTCATCCCGAGCATGGAATGGTTGTCTCTATACCATGCCATCCTTGATTGTCATACTAAGACTATTACCTTGGCGATGCTAGAGTTGCCTTGATTGAAGTGGAAGGGTTGATCTGTCAGCACACCTAGTCGTATCATCATTTTGTTGAAGTCTCGACACATGGTTGAGAAGGGTTATTTGGCTTATCTCGCTTATGTTTGGGATACTACTGTAGAGACTCCGACGATTGATTCAATACCCATAGTCCGGGAGTTCTTTGATATGTTTCCTTCTAATGTTCCAGGCATGCCACCAGATCGTGATATCGATTTCTGCATTGATTTGGCTCTAGGCACCCAACCTATATCTGTCCTACCGTACCGTATGGCTCAAAAAGAGTTGAAGAAGTTGAACGAACAACTTGAGGAGTTTCCAGCAAAGGGGTTCGTCAGGCCGAGTGTATCGCCTTGGGGTGCACTAGTGTTATTTGTGAAGAATAAAGATTAGACTATACAGATGTGCATTGATTATCGTCAGTTGAACAAATTTACCACTAAGAACAAGTACCTATTGCCGCATATTGATGACTTGCTTGACCAGTTGTAGGGTGTCGGGGTGTTCTCTAAGATTAACTTGAGATCGGGGTACCATCAGTTGAAGATTCGGGATTCAAATGTTCCGAAGACTGCTTTCCGAACTACATATGGATAGTATGAGTTTCTAGTGATGTCCTTCGGTCTGACTAACACCCCGACAACGTTTATGGATTTGATGACCATGGTGTTTAGGCCATATATTGATTCGTTTGTCATTGTCTTCATTGATGACATCTTGACCTACTTGTGTAGCATGGATGAGCACAAGCAGCATTTGAGAGTGGTGCTTCAGGCTTGGCGAAAACAGAAGCTATATGCTAAGTTCTCTTAAGTGTGAGTTTTGGTTAGATTCTGTAGCCTTCTTGGGGCATGTTGTATCAGGCGAGGGTATTAAGGTGGATCCCAAGAAGATTGAGGTAGTTCAGAGTTGGACTCGTCCTACTACGACGACTAAGATCAGGAGCTTCTTGGGGTTACCAGGTTATTATCGCCGGTTTGCGGAGGGCTTCTCATCCATTATAGTACCTTTGACTAGATTGACCCAGAAGGGTGATCCATTCCATTGGTCAATTGATTGTGAGACAAGCTTTCAGAAGCTTAAGACAATTTTGACTACGACACCAGTTCTAGTGTTGCCTTACGGTTCGCGGATGTATGTTGGTTTGGGTTGTTTATTTATGCAGGAGGGGCGAGTTATTTCATATGCTTCAGGTCAGCTGAAGCCCGTGAGAAGAATTACCCTGTACACGATTTGGAGTTGGTCGCTAGTTTTCATGCTATTAAGATCTCGAAGCATTATCTTTATGTGGTGTCATGTGATGTTTACACTGATCATTGCAGCTTGCAACATTTGTTCAAATAGAGGGAACTCAATTTGAGGCAGCGCATGTGGCTTGACTTACTAAAGAACTACGATATTACCAACCTTTATCATCCGGGCAATGCGAATGTAGTTGTGGATGCCTTGAGTAGAAGAGAGGAGAGTATGGGTAGTTTGGCCTTCATTTCAACAGAGGAGATGCCACTAGCTTTGGACATTCAGTCCTTGGCTAACAGACTTGTAAGGTTGGATATTTCAGAGCCCAAATGAGTTCTGGCATGCGTCGTCGCCTAGTCTTCACTATTAGAGAAGATCAAGGCTCGTCAATTTAATGATCTGCACTTGTTGGTTCTCATATAGACGGTACTACAGGGTGGTGCCAAGGAGGTTACAATCGGCGAGGATGGTGTTCTGCGACGTCAGGGTCATCTATGTGTTCCTACTGTTGATGGGCTGAGGGAAATGATTCTAGATGAGGCACACGGTTCTCGGTATTCTATTCATCCAGGTGCTATGAAGATGTATCGCGACCTGAGGCAGCATTATTGATGGCGGTGGATGAAGAAAGACATAGTTGAGTATGTCGCGAGGTGTCTAAATTGCCAGCATGTTAATTATGATCATCAGAGGCCAGGTGTCCTACTCCAGAAGATGACTACACCTGAGTAGAAATGGGAGCACATTACTATGGACTTTGTAGTTGGGTTGTCGCGGACCTTTGCGAAAGTTTGATGCAGTTTGGGTCATTGTCGACAGGTTGACCAAGTTGGCACACTTCATTCTAGTTGTGACCACGTATACTTCAGAGAGGTTGGCCCAAATCTATATTCAGGAGATAGTTCGGTTGCATGATGTGCTTGTTTCCATCATATAATATAGAGGTGCTAAGTTTACTTTGCATTTCTGGAGAGAAGTACAAAGTGAGTTGGGGACCCGGGTAGAGCTCAGCACAACTTTTTATCCACGGACCGACGGGCAGTCGGAGCGGACAGTTCAGATCCTGGAGTATATGCTCAGAGCATGTGTGATCGACTTTGGAGGATAGTGTGATCGATTTTTGCCTTTGGCCGAGTTTGCTTACAATAACAGTTATCACTCCAGCATCGAGATGGCTCCATTCGAGGCTTTATATGGTCAACGATGTCATTCACCCATCGAAAAATTTGAGCTCGGCTGTCGCACCCCATTATTTCCCCTCTGCGGAGAGAGACAAGTCCGGGCTTCGACATTCATTGGGTAATAACTCACTTCCTTTTGGGAATTGGATATTTGAAGAGTCGTCACCTAACGGGTTACGGTGCGTTAGAGCACCTAGAGTGATTAACTCTTGGATTGGTTTGCATTAACAGAGATTAGGGTAAGGGCTCAAAATAACCTAGAAGGGAAGGTGTTAGGCACCCCTCTTGGTCCATAACTGTAGGTCCCGGCCGAACTTATATTTACAAGTTAGTCCAACAATAAATACTTAAAATAAATAATCACAAATAAAGCACGTTTGTATAACCCAAAAAATAAGATAAGGATTTGGACACGTTGTATAAAATAAAGTTTTAAACAAAAGGAATTTTGAAAAAATGAGGAGTCCTAGGTTGGTTAGCCTATAGGATCACCCCACACAATGTCTGGTAAACACTCCTCAATGAGGGTCTACACGTGACATTAGCGTGTAGTCATCATATCCCATATATACCCTTCCCACCCCTTTAGTGGTCATTTTAAGCGAGTGTTGGTCAGCGATCTCTATTGCGTGTTGTTACCCGTCCCTTCTTAATGGTCGTGGAGGATTTTTTAGGACCTCTACCTATAGGTAGTTATAGACAGGCCCCTAAGGTTTTAAAGTTGAAAATACTAAGGCGACAGGCAAGAACAATTAGGACCTTAGCACATAAAAGGGAGCAATTAGAGGCTCAAGTTTACCTCCTCAAACAATACACATAAGTTGTACGACTCAAGCATAAACAAGGGCCTTTTGTTAAACAGTATCCTAAGGCATGATGTCTAAGTGAATATCAAGACACAAAAGATAGGCTGTTTATTTTTATAAACCCAGAAGTAATGACCCTATTAGTTGCCTACTGATTTTTGAAGTCTCTTTTTTAAAACGATTGGAATGACATTAAGTAACAGAAATAGTTTTAGAGTTGTAAGATTTGAAAATGCTCTATAGGCTTGCCTATACACTCTATAGGCTTGCCTATACATGGAATAGTGATGACTACGTTTTATATAACAAGTCATGTTTATAAAACACTCTTTAATCCCTATAGGCATGCTGTCTAATGATAGGTTAAAGCAGTTTTTGAAAGAACTTGTTTCAGGGAAAATAAACCATTAATTAAACTAGTTTCGAAGTGAACTGGTTTAGATCTATAGGCAGAATTTCTGTAGTTGTTTAAAATGGATTTTAGAAACTTGCAGGCATGATGACAAATGAAAACGCATGTAACACCTATTATAACAGAAGTTGAATTGGATTATATCCTATCGGCATGGCATCTATTTGTGAGGTTGATTTTAAAATCTACAAACATGATTTTCTATTATCGGAACTGCTTGAGACCTATAGGCATGATTTCTAACATGGTAAGAAAAACACAACAAGATATGAAAGTCCTACAGGCATGGTTTCTACTGATAAAATTGATTTTTAAGACCTATAAACATGATTTCTATTATTGTAACCACTTGAGACCTATAGGCCGATTTCTAACACGGTAAGGAAAACATAGCAAAAAATGTAAAGTCCTATAGGCGTGGTTTCTACCCATATTACCCCAAAAACATGTAACTACCCATCCTTTTTCACTATTTACCCCAATATTCGTTTACAAATTATTACATACCATATGAATGAATTACATAAGTAGATAATAAAAATAAGAAGTTATTCTATAGTGAGCCTACAAATGGGCCCAGATTTCCAAAGCCTCCAACAGTCTCAAATGCCCAAGTTCTATAGACAGTGTCATTTTCTAGGTGCATCAAAGTTCCCTCAGGATCTCAAGGATCCCGGGCAGTGCTTACACCTAGACTTGGTAACCAAATTGAGTAAGTGTAGTGTGGAAGGGCTAGCCCCAGTGTGCTAGAGTTTAGAGGGTTCTCAAGAGGATCCCAAGGCAGTACACACACTGGAGGGGGCAGAACCTAGTGACTTAAGAATAGAGTGAGGGTGCTTGACATAGTTTGAAAGGGTTTTAGTAGGAAAACAATGTTAAAAGAGAGGTTTGTTTGAAATGGTTTTGTAAAACACATAGGGAATTATTGAATAATACAATTTTAAAAAGGGTAAGTGAACAACAATCAACCAAACCAAATACAGAACTAGAAGAAGTTCATCAGCACTTCAATATATGAAGTCAGACAAGTGCACACATACACTTAGGGGTAATGGGGATTTGGGGTAAGCATAGGGAACATAGTAAACATAGATACACATAGGTACAGAACTAGAGGGGCCCTTAAAAGGGGGTCAAGGCTCCTTTAAAGTATAACATGAACTGTAGAGTTAATACAGAATCAAGAAGCTTAGGGTAGCTAATCACTTTACAAAGGAAGGGGGCATGCCAGGGATCAGGGAAATATAGACACATTAAGACATACTAGAAGGGGATCCTAAGGGGTATATAGCATGTAGTAAAGAAGACAATGAAGTAGACATGCTAATTGCGGGTTGAACAACAAAACCATAGGTAAAAGCATATTAGAAACATGACAAATTGAAGTAATAGGAGAAGCATATTGTTTTTGGGACTTGAATTAAAATTAGAGCATACCAGTATAGAGACAGTAAACACAAGGTGAAGAGAAGGAGAGCACAATAATTAGCCTTGGCTTATAGCCGGCTAATTCAAATGGTAGCAAGTAACAAATAAAGTAGAAAGCTTTTTAGAGTGAGAGAGAGAGAGAGTTTTGGAACCAATGTGTCCGTGTGTGTTAATGAGAGAGAGTATATATATAATAGTTCGAAATTAAGTAAAATAAGGCAAGAATCATAGTAGCATAGTAATTATGGAACCAAATGCTAATCAGAATCAAATAAATGCAAGTACTCCTTTAATTAAGGGATGGAACCAAATACTAATAAGAATCAAATAAATGCAAGTACTCCTTTAATTAAGGGATAATCAACCAACGGTAATAGGCAAAAAATATTTAAGGAAAGAAATCAAGTAGAGCATCAGGTACAGAATAGACATTTAGGGGTAAGTACATAGGGGTTCAATTAAGGAAACAACTAGTGAAGAATCAGTAAAGTACTCGGTTAACCAAATAAGGTAATAAAACAAAATAAAGTTGCAAAATATGGAAATAATCGAAAATCAGCACATAGTAAATCAGAGAATCAGGGATTTGAAATCACTTATTTAAGGAGAGTAACAAGTAAACAAGTTAAAACAGGAGAATCAAAATTCTAAAGAGAAGTTTTTCAAATCAAGTCAAGAAACAAGGAGCTCGGAGTTAATCAAGGAGAGTCATGAGTCAATGTTTCAACATATAAATAGAGTGAGATAGGAGTAGCCAAACATATCATGCAAAGAGGCAAATCTTGACCAATCAGGACGAACACAAGCACATAGAGCTGATATAAGTTAGGCATAAGAAACATATTCGAAGCGAGATATTCACAGAAACTCAAACAAGAACAGGCCAGTCACAAAATCAAACGAAGAAACCTAGAAAAAATTAGGGCTTTCAACATAGGCAAGTTGAAGAGACAGTAAACTCACAGAATCAGTTGAAGTATGCAAGAAATAGAAGTTTAAACATAATAATCAGTTTAAATAAATATTTAGAAGAAGTTCCAAAAACCCTAATTTTAGAAGAAGACGAAAACACTTGAAATCACATGGTTCTTATAAAGAGTTCCAAGGATAGTGTAAAACATCAAAGAAATAAACTCAAATCATTTTAAAGTTGTACAGATCTAGGAGATGTAGGCAGAAATTAGGGTTTCAGAAGAAACCCAAAGAGAGATGAAAGAACATGTTTAGAATCCCAAGGATCGTAACAAGTACAACATGATTTCGCTTGAAATCACACTGAAGTAGCCAAGAACAGACAAATGACAAACCCTAGATGCAAGTCGGCTTGGCCCTGGGCCCTTGAAGACCTTAGAGAAGGCAGGCATGGCATGAGAGAAGCCATTGGAGGCTTAGGAGGCGATGAGAAGTCACCGGAGATGACCAGAGAAGAGACGTTGGTGGTTGAAGAGCTAGGTTAGGTTGAGAGTGTTTTGAGAGAGGAGAGGATTTAGGGCGGTGGATGTGGGAAAATGGTTAGGGTTGGGGGGTCGTTTGGAATAAAAAAGGCAAGAATGAACGAGGGTTGTTGATCTTTTAGATCAACGACCAGGATTTGATAGGTTTTGGGTCAGGTAGGGGTAATTAAGGCCTGGGTCGGGTTATTTAATTCAAAATTGGGCTGGATATTGGGTTCAATTGAGGCTAAAATTAAAATGCAATCTGGCTAGATTTTAAATAGCCAATTTATCCCCATATAGTTTATAATAACTAATAGATAATTTCTAAAAAATAATTTTGTGTAATAAAATGATTTAAAATAGATGTTTAACATTTTAAAAATATAGAAGATCAATTTATGCATATAAATGTAATTATACATTAATAGGGCTAATATTGCAATTATATGCAAATTAGTTTTTAAAAACATTAATGCAATTATAAAAAATGCACAAAAATATTTAAACAATATTTTGGCATAAATATAGGATTTAGATGATTAAATTATCACAGCAATAATTTGAAAGATAATTATTGGAGATTTTATAAGTGAAAAGGGAAGAAATAAATTAATTTAATACCTTTTAAAATGATAGAAAAATTATAAAGACCTTGTGTATGCTTATATATATGCTATTTTGGAAGTATATATGTCTATAAAAATATATATAAAAAAATTGGGTATCAACTGCGGCAAGGATAAGTTATGATTTGGTGAAGGATGCCTTGGAAAAGTTAAAGTTGATTCAGGAGCTACTTCGTATAGCACAGTCCAGATAGAAGAGTTACGCGGATCAGAGTCGCGTGATTTATCGTTTATGGTGGACAAGGAGGTTCTCTTGAAAGTCTTGCCGATGAAGGGAACCATGAGGTTCGGGAAGAAGAGCAAGTTGAGCCCAAGGTTTATAGGCCCATTTGAGGTGTTGAGACGAGTTGGGGAGGTTACTTATGAGCTTACTTTGCCTCCCAGTCTATTGGGATCTTATCCAATTTTTCATGTGTCTATGGAGGTATCATGCCGACATGTCGTATGTGTTAGATTCCAACACGATTCAGTTAGATGATAGCCTGGGTTATAAGGAGGAGCTAGTTACCATTATTGAAAGGCAGGTTCGTCAGTTGAGGTCCAAGAAGATTTCTATAGTAAAGGTTCAGTGGAGAGGCCAGTCAATCGAGAAGGTAACTTGGGAGGCCGGGGAAGACATGTGGAGCAGATATCCACACTTATTCAGCACACTGGTATGATTGTAGACATGTTCGAGGATGAACGTTTATTTAAGACATAGAGAATGCAACGGAACGATCGGTCATTTTAATTCTAGAACCCCATTCCCCTAAATGAGATCTCCGTATATTTTTTTTTATTTTTTATGACTTGCGGAGATGGTTAGTTTGGGATTTGGAAGGGTTCAGATTGAAATCGGAACACTTAGTTCCTTAGTTTGGCTTTAAGAGGCTAAGTTTGACTTTGGTCAACATTTTGATTAAACAACCTTGGAATTGGGATTTGATGGTCCCAAAAGGTTTGTATAATGATTTTTGACATGGACGGATGTTCGGATCGGGTTTTGGATGATCCGAGAGCGTTTTAGCGCTTAATAGTGAAAGTTGGAACATTGAAGGTTTTAGAGTTCTATAAATTTAGTTTGAAGTAGGATTTGGTGTTATCAAGGTCCGTTTGAGATTCCGAACCTGGGAATAGTTCCGTATGGTGATTTAAGACTTTCTCGCAAAATTGGACATCATTCCGAGTAGTTTAAGTATGTTTCGGCGCGTTAGAGTAAGTTGGACAAACTTGAGGTTCATAAGTTGATTCAACTTGGTTTGGAGTGTGATCCTTAGTTTTGATGTTGTTTTATGCATTCTGAGTGTTCGAACGAGTTCGTTTTATGATTTTAAACTTATTGGTATGTATGGGCGGGGCCTCTGCATCCTCGGGTGTTAATCGGATTAGGCACAGACCATGTTTGGACTTAGGAGCAAGAATTGAAGCACCAGGTTTTGGTGCAATTGCACCTGCGGGGCTATGGCCGCAGGTGCGAGCTCACAGAAGCGAGCCAGCGACTGAAGAAGCAGCCCAGTGTAGTCAGCCCAAAAATTACAGATACGGACATTGTGGGCGCAGATGCGCGACTGCAGAAGTGGAAGACTGCACAGGTGCGACTCGTCTGCCGCAGGAGCGGCATCGCAGAAACGAGCCATTATTCCGCCCATGCAAATTTAAGCCAGCCAAGGGAGAACCATATATGCGATGAGATTTCTGCAGATGTGGAGTCGCATATGCAATTGGTGAATCGCAGAAGCGAAAATCACTAGAGGCAGAATAGTTTGTTTAATGTGGAACTTAGGGTATTCGGCTCATTTTCATTCATCTCTTGGGCGATTTTGGAGCTGTTGGAAGAGCGTTTTCACCTAGCACTTTGAGGTAAGTAATTCTTATACAATATGAGTTTAAAATATAGATTATGTGTAGATTTTAACATAAAAAATGGTGAAAATTATAGGTTTAGATGAAAAAACTAGTTTTTTAAAATAAAAATGGGATTTAACCATGAAAATGGCTATGAAATTTAGTAAAAATTATATATTTGAGTTCGTGAGGTTATAGGTAACAACTTTCTTAAAACATTTCTGGAATTCGGGCACGTGGGCCTAGGGGTGAATTTTAGGAATATTACAATTTTGGGTTGAGTAATTACTCTAATAGTTAAATTATGAACTTTCGAACATATATTGATTAATTTATATAATATTTGACTACTTTTGAGTCATTTGGCATCGAGTTGAGGATTTCAAGCATATTTGTGGATCGGAAGTGAACTTGAGACGAGGTAAGTCTCTTTTTTAACCTTATGAGAGGGAATTTATCCCATAGGAGATTTGAATTAATATGCGCTTCTAATTGTGGGTGCTACGTACGCACGGGGTAATAAGAATCCATGATAATTATACTTATGTCCGGATAGGACCCGAATCATGATATACTTGCGATATTTGCACCCTACTTGTTAATTTAAATGCTTAAATTATATTAAAACTTGATAACAAAAATGTAAAAGATTGAATTTTATCTACTTGAGTTGTGACAGGTTACTTGACCGTTAATAGGAATTTGTGCTTCTTTATATATTAGCCTCTTAATAACCTTTAAATCGAATATTTATAAAGTATCTTCTCTTCTTGTGGAGCGGGCCGAACGCTAGATAGTAGAATAGATGCATCAACGGTTAGTGTCATTTGGCCCTCGGTAGTGTGTGTGTGTGTGTGTATATATATATATATATATATATATATATATATATATATATATTTGTATTTTGGATCGGGACATACGACCTCGGCATAATTCGTACATAATAATACTTGGAGCCCAAAAATACTTGATATCTTTTCATTGGCTTGAGAGGTTAAATTGTTAAATGATGGAAATTGATTGGGATTTACTATCAGTGAAAGAATTATTTATTTATTTCTTGTTATTGATTTTTTCAGATTCTTTTATATAGCCCATGCTTAATTAGAATTTCGGTATTCTGTTGTTAGCCCATAGTAAGTGTCCAAGTCGTTCCTCGTCACTACTTCTTCGAGGTTAGACTAGATACTTACTGGGTACATGTTGTTTATATACTCACACTACACTTCTGCACTAACCGTGTAGGATCTGAGGTAGGTGCATCTGGTTATCATCCCAGTGAGCACTCCTAATACTACGAGACTTTGCAGTGAGCTGCCTTTATAGCCCGTTTTGCAACACCCGAAGTGTTTCTTTTGCATTTACTTCCTGCCTATTTCATTTCAGAGAGTAGTGTGGTATATATTCAACTAGTAGCTCATACACTTGTGACACCAGGTCTTGGAATGCTAATAAACACTTGGTGATTTTGATTATTTACTTCACCTAATTTACTTTTAAAACCATCTATTTCTCATTTCATTTAATTTTTCACTTCTTACTTATTCAATAACTAAAAATCAACTATTTCTAAACTGTTAAAAGAAACAACCACACAATTATTGTTGGCTTGCCCAATGATAATGTTGGGCGCCATCACGGTCTATAGGAGAAATTAGGTCGTGATAAAGATGACTGTATTACTACATAAGCAATGTGGATAATTAATCCCATGTCGCGTTAATGTTAATGCACGTATGAAAAACAACAACAATTCACTTACATCCATCGCTATTGACATTAATTTGTGTTCCAACTCTAAAAGGTGAATGTTTAACCAAAAAATGGAATTTTAGTCAAAGCTAGAATTTAGAAGAACTCGGGTTACTGATAATCAAGGAAATGAATAAAAGGAAATAATTCTGAGTAACAATATAATAATAAAGAAAAACGAATGATACCAATGTATATTTCAATAATCTTTCGTGTCTCCTACAACTGATCATATATCTTCTTTTTATAGGTACCTTTGAGAATGTATGTTATGCCCAAATCATAATGAGGCTATTATGAATAATTAAAGACATTTAATGATACGTTACACAATCATTACATTGAATATATATATTACTTAACAGACTCAGCATTTAATACTCATTAAATGTTGTATCTGCACTCTTTTTTATAACCAGATTCATTCCTTCTGATGCTCGGATATAAATGATTTAAATAGGTACGGGCACCGTGCTACTTATCTGATGTCCCGTGCCTCTTCCTCCTTCTTTGCTCGTGTCTGTTTTACAATTCTTGAATCATGACTAACTGTGATTCATTGACCATTTGACCAATCCACGTGTCCTGACACGTCACCATATATATAAATACAATTTTTTCCAATACAGATAGTCCCCCCACTTTTCATTTATTCATCAATTTGAATATTTGGGAAGTGGAATTCATTTAAAAGATAATTTTTGTCACCATAAATGCTCTGACAGAATCGACGCTTCAATTGTCACTCCATTTAATGCATTAGACACGTGTTATCCTCTTATTGGTTCTACAGTTTTGCAGCACCTTCTTAGGCTTTCTTTTCGGCTTCCCTATTCACGAAGTGTCAGTTATCATTATTATAGCTATTCCATCATTGTACTTTTTCCTTTTTCCGGTTACCCATTAGTATAAATATAACTTCTTTACTTGTCTTTTACCACATAAAGCGTATCAAACACTTTAATTCTTCAAAAACCTCTTATTCTCTCTGCTCTACTTCAATCTTCTTTGTCATGGCTTCACTAAACCCTAACCCTAGGAGAACCCCCATTTTAGATAACTTCCCCAATGCTCTTATTAGGCATAGAAGAGGGGGTAGACTCCGTAGCTTGGAGTCTACTCGTGGTGGTAGCACATCCACTCCTTCTTCTAGCTCTGGTCCCTCTTCTAGGACTAGAGGTTCCCTTTCTCAGAGGTCTTCTTCTAGGAATAAAGAATCCTCTGAGCCCCTTCGTGAGCCTCTAGTTGAAGAAATAGTCCCAACAGAAATTTCTTTTTACCATGATAGAGAATCTCTCAGGACCCAAGTTGCCTCTTTAGATCGTGCTGACGCTTTACCCACTCAAATCATAGATATTTTAACTCCCAAAATTTGTAAGGATTGTCACTGGAGTGACGATTTTCCAATTATCATTCCTAACCCAAATCAAAGGATCACTTCTTACTTAATCGGATTCTCTTTTATTTACACATACCCCTTCACTCTAGGGTTTAAATCGGCCATTGAACCGGTCATTCTAGACTTTTGCCATTTTTTAAACGTGTGTTTGGGTCAAATTGGTCCGATTGTTTGGAGGGCTGTCGCCTGCTTGAGACACCTCGCTAACATGGCGGATGTTGAATTTACTTTTCCTCACCAAATTTATCCCTATTCCCCTAGGCTTTTTCGCAACGGCGTGTTTACCCTAGCAGCCAGGAGCAAGAGGGTTTTAGTGAGCCCCGAGGATGATAAAGACCGTGGCTGGTATGCTTGATTTGTTTCTGCCCCCACTGCTGGTTTAGTGGGTGAAAATAACAATCTATTCCCTGAGAAGAGGAACTTTGCACGTAAGTGTTAAATCTTCCTCATGCTTTTTCCTTTCAAGCTTATCAACTTTTCTAATGTCGCTTCTTTTTCTTTTCCCAGCAACCATGGGTGTTGTGGAGACTGTGCCCAACTTTCGTAGTTAGGTAGGAAAATTATTGAAGACCGCTCCAATAGAGGGTAGGTCGTGGAAAACCTTTCCAACCTTTACGGTTGGAAAGTAAAAACTCATGGTAAGAGTTTCTATTTTACCTTGTCTGTATATAAATATTTTTGTTGTTCTAACTTTTATCCTTCTTTTTATCAGGATTTGCTATTCGAGGAGTCACTGCAGAGGAAATCATGGCTTCTCGTGACTCTTTGAGTACTCGTACCTCTTCAGCCCAAGATATATTCTTGGGTTCTTCAAAAAGAAAAGCTACTAAGGAAGAAGATTCAGAGGAAGAAGATGAGGGCTCCCTGGTAACGAGACCACGAGCCAGGAGACGTATCGTCTCTGATGACGAGGCTGAAGTCTCCCCTCATCTGTCTCTTTTTGAGCATGTTGTTACTCCAGTTATCATTCCTGATGATTAAGTCTCTCCTCACAACACTCATGAGTCTATCGATCAAACTTTTGTTAGTGGTTTTGGTAGTGGAAACTTAGGACCTGTTCTAGACGAGCTTCCCTTATCTTCCTTTTCATCTCTTGTACCTATGATTGTTTCTTTATCTTCATCAATTGTTGCTTCTGTTCTTTCTTCCGCTGTTTTTACTCCTTCCACCGCTCCTCCTTTGGCCATTCCTCCACCTATCGTTCACCATACAAAGGTGGGCTCTTCAAGTAGGAGTATTGCTATGAGGAGCGTAACCATTGAGGTTCCTGCTAACAACAGCCTCTTGAGAAAGTTTAGTCAAGTTGATAGTTGGCTCGAGCCTTTGATTGGCCCCATCGAGAAAGCAAAGCTTGAAAACCATAGCAACCTGACTCTCATGAATGACATAGTACATGCCACTTTGAAGGTATTTTTCTTTCGTACTTTTCTCCATTCTGTAAAAATTTTCGACTTTGGGATTCTTACTTCTCTTTTTTTTACGTAGGCCAATCTTATTGGCACTGAGCTGATGAGCAGAATCTCCCTCCTGGAGAAGGTAGCACATAATTTGGAGAAGGCTGCTCATGATGCAAAGAAGGCTGCCCGTGATTCCGAGTTGGAGGCAAACAACTGGAAGGAACAGTTTTCAAATTGACATGGAGGATTTACAAGAGAGAAGAAGTACCTTAGAACAGCAAGTACGAGCATTAACTTCAGAGCTGGCAGTTATCAAGGCTTCCTCGAGCCAAGCTGAGAAGGAAAAAGAACGCCTTGAATCCTCCTTTTCAGAACAGTTATCCAAGGCTAGCAAGGAGAATAGGGCATTAAAGGCTCTGTTGGCTCAAAAAAGAGGTTTATGCTGGGGAACTTGTGCAAAACCTAACCCGGGCACAAGAGGAACTTCGAGTTTTTATTGATAAGGTACGTGCTTTAGAGAGCTCACATGCTTCCCTTCAAACTTCTTGTAATTCTTCCTTGGTTGAGAATGAAGAGCTCAAAAGTGAGGTCGCTGCTTGGGAAAAGGATTATGAGATCCTTGAAGAAAAATTTGACGTTGAGGTGAGTTAGGCTTTTCTGAATTCCCATCGTGATACCTTACTTGAAGTTGCGCAAGAAAGTTTTGACCTGGAGGCTGCATTAGCTTAGGTCAATGAAACCATAGAGCAAGCTTAGCAACCGTAGGAATTCCCTTCACCTGTGATTGAAGCTCCCGTGGTTGAGGTTCATGCGGGTATCGCATCTTCTTCAAGCCCAATCGAGCCCACTACTATAAGCCAAGTTGAAACTACCTCTGCTGAAGCCCTTACTCAAGTCAAGCCTGTTGTCGCCGCTGAAGCTCCTACCCAAGTTGAGCCCGTTGTTGTTGATGCTTCTTCCTCAGTTCCCACATCTTCTTAGAAAATTTATCTTGAATTCCTTGTTTTTGTTGCAGGTACCTCTTTGGAAAATCGTGTTAGAAACCCTTGGCTTCATCTAAGGGTTTATTTTTAGAACGCAAGTCCCCAAGTTTTTTGTGGGGCAATTATGTATAAACAATTTCACAGTTTTTTTGATTAAGTTCGCACTTAATCTTAAGTATTTAAGAAGCTTTTTATGTTATTATCTTAGACTTTTGTTTATTCTATTCTTGCCTTTATTTTTAAGGACTTATAAAATAGCTTGCATTTTTGCTCTTAAAAAATGCTTCTGTTAATCTCATGACTAAATAGGTTTAAACATGAGTTTTATAAAAGAGGGCCCTTTTATATTTTGACACTTAATGAAGAAGACATCTCAACTTCATAATGGTGTTAGCATACGATAAAAGAAATAGGAATACACATGTTTCTTTGAATTAACTTGACAAGTTTTTATTTTTGAACTTTGACAAGTTTTAAATAATACTTTACATGTATTTAAATTACATCTATAACTTTCTCGTATATTTTTCTTGTAACAGATTTTTAAGAAAATAATAAATACGAGGTTTTGTCTTTACAACCCGTTTCATTTCAAAATAACAAATTCAAGGTTTTTCCTTATAACCTGCTTTAGTACATAGCTTTACCCTAACTATAGTAAGGTTTTCTTTTAGCCTTGGCTCGTGACTTCGTGACTTTTACTCTGTACTTGACTTTTTTCAGGCATGATTTTTCTTCAATCTTCTTTGCCTTGTTTACACATACTCATGCATATTTTTTTCAGGCATGATTTTTCTTTAATCTTCTTTGCCTTCTTTACATATACCCGTGTATATTATGTAGTCCCCCAAGTATTTGAGTGTTGACGTATGAAGCCTCGAACACTTGATTGTTTCCCTCTTTTGGTCCTTTTCCTGAAAAGGAAAACACACGGGACTCGGAGGTATGATTTTAGATGAAGACTGGCTAACCCGTTTGTATTTCTATCAGAATAATTGTAACCCTAGGCCATGAATTTTAGTTTATTCTGTGTGCCTTACAGGTCGTGACTCATCATTTAGTACGGGTTAGGTTTTTGCCTAGCATCTAAAATCGTTAGTAAAATTTTAATAAATCAAAAAAAACTTTAAAAGATGGATACTTGATCGCGGGTATTCTCAGAAATAATATCTTTTCAAGTGAACAGCATTCCAATGTGAAGGTGGTGCTTTACCATCCATTGTTTCCAGTTCATATGCTCCTTTGCCAGCAATACCATAAATTCTATAGGGTCTTTCCCATGTTGGACTTAATTTTTCCGTATTAGCTGCCTTTGTGGATTGAAAAACTTTTTTGAACACAAAGTCCCCTATTTTAAAAAATCTGAGGTGAGCTTTCCTGTTGTAATACCGTTCTATGACTTACTTTTGTGCTGCCATTCTTACCAACGCAGCTTCCCTTCTTCCTTCAAGTAGATCGAGACTCACACGCATGTCTTCATTATTAGACTCTTCATTTACGTGTGTGAACCTTGTACTTGGCTATCCTATTTCAACTGGAATTAAAGTTTCTGCTCCATAAACTAATGAAAATGGTGTTTCTCCCGTACTTGTTTTTGTTGTTGTGCGGTATGCCCATAAAACACCGGGTAACAATCCTGGCCAATTGCCTTTTAATTCTTCCAAATGTTTCTTTAAATTATTAATAATAACCTTGTTTGTTGACTCTACTTGCCCATTACCTACTAGATGATAAGGTGTGGACGTAATCCTTTTAATTTGCCAATTTTGGAAAAATTCTGTGATTTGTGCCCCTATAAATTGAGAGCCATTGTCATATACGATCTCCTTGGGTACACCAAATCGACATATGATATTCCGTCAGATGAAATCTCTGACCTCCTTTTCTCGTACCTGTTTGAAGGCTCCTGCCTCTACCCATTTAGTAAAATAATCAGTAAGTACGAGCAGAAATTTTACCTGTCCTTTTGCTTGTGGTAATGGACCCACAATATCCATTCCCCGCTTAATAAATGGCCAAGGTGCGATGACTAGATGTAACAACTCCGCAGGTCTATGCATATTGTTCCCATACCTTTGACATTTATCACATTTGGCAACGAAATTTTCTGCTTTTTCTTCCATTTTAGGCCAATAATAACCCGCCCCAATCAAGGTTCTTACCGGAGATCTTCCTTCGGCGTGATTTCCATAATGCCCCTCATGTATTTCCCTCATTTCATATTCTATTTGAGAGGGTCCGAGACATCTAGCTAAGGGGCCACCGAATATTTTTCGATATAAATTACCTTGATTTAGGCAGTAGCGAGCAGCCTTTTTCCGAAGTGCATGAGCTTTTTTCTTGTCATCAGGAACGGTTCCATACTGTAAAAAAACAACGATCTCGTTTCTCTAATCCCAAGTTAAATTATTAAAATTTACCTCATTTTTGTCAGGATCAAGAGATGGATGAAATAGATGAATAACTGAGGCGCTTGCATCACTTGTCACATCGACTGTAGATGCGAGATTAGCTAAAGCGTCTGCTTCGAGATTCTCATCTCTTGGTACCTGCGTAACTTTCCAAGTTTGAAATTGCTTTATCAGTTCTCGCACCTTTTCTAAATATTGTTGCATCCTGGTTTCCCTGGCTGTATAAGTCCCCAACATCTGGTTAACCACAAGTTGTGAATCGCTCTTTATTATGATCTGATTTATACCCAGTTCTCGAGCTAATTCTAAACCTGCAATAACAGCTTCATACTCTACCTCATTATTAGTTATTGAATGACATTTAATTGCTTTTCGTATAGTTTCACCCGTATGTGGTACCAAAATAATTCCTAAACCTGCTCCTTTCACATTAGATGAACCATCATCGAATAAAGTCCAAATTCCTGGATTAGCCCCATTAAGTACATGTACTTCCTTTTCTGCTTCTAATTGCATCCCTTGACTAAAATCAGCCACGAAATCGGCTAATACCTATGATTTTATAGCAGTTCTAGGTAGGTATGTGATTTCATATTCACTTAACTCTATAGCCCATTTAGCCAATCTACCTGATAACTCATGCTTATGTAATATATTTCGTAAAGGATATGCGGTAACTACAGAAATTGGATGACACTAAAAATAAGGTCTCAATTTCCTAGATGTCATGATTAATACAAGAGCAAGATTTTCTAATTGCGGATACCTGTCTCTGCATCTAACAAAGATTTACTAATATAATAGATAGGTCTCGAACCAAAACCGCACTTACCGCTAATTCTGAAACAGAAAGGTAAATGAGTATTCTTTCCCCAGCCTTTGGTTTTGCGAGCAAAGGTGGATTTGACAAGTATGATTTCAAATCTCTGAATGCCTTTTGACATTCTTCATTTTATTCAAAATGATCCTGCTTTTTAAGGGTTGAGAAGAATCTAAAGCATTTCTCTAATGACTTAGAAATAAATCTTCCTAAAGTTGCAATCCTCCCTGTTAGTCAACTTCTTTCTTACTCGAAAGTACATCAAGAATTTCCTCAATGGCCTTAATCTGTGCAGGATTTACCTCAATACCACAGTTAGAAACAAGAAAACCCAAAAAATTACCTGATGCAACACCAAATGCACATTTTTCGGGGTTTAACTTCATATTAAATTTTCGCAAAATCTTAAACGTTTCAGACATATGCGATATATGGTCTACTGTATGTTGTGTTTTAACGAGCATATTATCTATATAAACCTTCATAGTTTTTCCCAAATGCTCTTGAAACATTTTGGTAACTAACCTTTGATACGTTGCTCCTGCATTCTTTAAACCAAAAGGCATTACCTTATAACAATAAGGCCCCCTGTCTGTTATGAATGATGTTTTTTCTTCATCATCTGGATCCATTTTAATCTGATTATAACCTGAATATGCATCTAAAAAACTTAACAATTTGTGCCCTGCAGTAGCATCAATTAATTGATCTATATGAGGTAATGAAAAGGAATCTTTAGGAAAAGCTTTGTTAAGATCTGTATAATCTACACAAACTCGCCATTTACCGTTCTTTTTAGGTACCACAACAATGTTGGCTAGCCATTCAGGATACTTTACCGCGCGAATAGACCCATTTTTTAGCAGTTTGTTCACCTCATCTTGAATCACCTAATTTTTGAAAAAACCTTGCTTTCTTTTCTTCTGTTTGATAGATGGGTGAGATGGATCTTCATTCAATTTGTGAGTCATTACCTTCTGTGGTATACATCTCATATCAGAATGGGACCAAGCAAAGCAATCTGTGTTAGCGTTTAAAAATTCAATCAACTTATGTTTCATCTCCGGGCTGAGATTGGCTCCTATGTACACTTTTCTTTCTGGCCAGTGTACAAATAAAATCACTGCCTCCAATTCTTCTATTGTAGTTTTGATGTTTTCATTTTCTTTTGGTTCTTGAATGAAATCGGGTCTTGAATCCATATCTATTTGCCTTAAATCAACTGAGGTTGATGGTATGTTCTCCTCAACTGGATTCTGTAATTACTATTTCTCTTCACCTTTCTCACTTGAATTCACCAATGTTTTGATGCTCCTGGATGTTTGTTGGTCTCCCCTGATTTGACATATTCCCCATGGTGCTGGAAATTTAATAACTTGATGTAAGGTCGATGGAACAACATCCATGTCGTGGATCCATGGACCACCAAGAATTATATTGTAAGCCATTTCCATTTCTACTACTTGAAATTTTGTATCCTTGACAACACCTTCCGCAAATGTAGTAAGCATCACTTTTCCTTTTGTTACCACACTAGAATTTTCGAAACCTGACAAGGTATGCGCTTTTGGCACCAATTTCTCTTCTGCTTGCATTTCACGTAGCACTCGTAACAAAAGAATGTTCACGGAACTACCTGGATCAATTAAAACTCGTTTGACGTTAGTATCATATACGAGTAAAGATATTACCAGTGCGTCGTTATGTGGAGTTAATAAACCCTCAGAATCTGCATCATCAAACGTAATATTTTCTTCTTCTAACACATGCCGCAGCCGCTTCCTGTGGGTAATTGTAACTTTTGAAATTTTGTTAGCTGCGGTATATGATACAGCATTGATGTCTTCGCCCCCACTTATAACGTTAATTGTTCTTTTGGGAGAAGGTGGCTTTGGTGGCTCCTACTTGTTTTTCATATATGCCTATTTACCATTCTCACTGAATAACTCAGTGAGATACCCTTGCTTTAACAAATGATCAACTTCTTCCTGCAAAAATCTGCAATCTGCTGTTTTATGTCCGTGATCGTTATGGAATTCACACCAATGATCGGGGTTTCGTCTGTTTGGATTTGATCTCATCTCCTTTGGCCATCGTACCTTATCTCCCATGCTTCTTAAAATAGCTACGAGTTCAGAAGTGCTTGCGTTGAAATTGTAACCACCGAATCTTGCCTTTAGACTTCTATCATCGTCTCGTGACCCATGTGTGTTCCGATCGTTCCCAAATCTTGAGGTAGAGCTTGACTCTCTATTCCTTGATCTATGATCGTACCTCTGATTGTTTTGCTTTGATCGCGAGTCTCTTCCTGCATGTCCCATATACGGCTCGTACCTATTTTTACTAGATCTTTTTTCATTTTCTACACGCCTTGGGCTTACTTTTTCTTCTTTTTTATGTCGTGAAATAATATCTTCTTCAATCCTCATCTTCGTACTGTATCTGTTGTAGACGTCATTCCACGTTGTTGCTGGGAATTCTCGAAGGCTTTCCTTGAGTGGCCTCGTAGCTTCTGAACTCTTCTCATTCAAATTGCTTGTAAAGGCTATGGCTACCCAATTGTCAGGTACGCGTGGCAATGTCATTCTTTCCCGTTGGAATCTGTCCACGAATTCTCTAAGCAACTCTGAGTCTCCTTGCTTGATTTTGAAGATATCTTCCATTCTTTTTTCAACTTTTTGAGCTCTCAAGTGTGCTTTGATAAAAGAATCTGCAAGCTCAGCAAAAGAAATTATAGAATTTTCGGGTAAAAGAGAATACCGTGTTAACGCTCCTTTAGTGAGTGTTTCACCAAATTTTTTAACCAAGACTGATTCAATCTCCTGCTTAGTCAAGTCATTGCCCTTGACGCCTGTTGTAAATGCAGTAACATGATCTCGCGGGTCTGTTGTCCCATCATACTTTGGAATATCAGGCATTTTGAACTTCTTTGGAATTGGGAGAGGGGCGTCACTTGGCTTCCAGGGCTGTTGAGAATACTTATCCATATTTATCCCTTTGCTCACGGACGGTATCCCGGGTATTTTCTCTATGCAGTCACTTTGCTCCTTGAGCTGTTTCTGCAATGTTAGTACTAGATTTTGTAAATCAGAATTAATTGGATTACCTGGTTCTCCCTCATGTGTTTTACTGGGGGTTCCACCGCTATCTGAATTAACCAGTCCAGAGCGAGGATTCTCCAAAGTATTATTATTTGGAGTAGGTGTGGGCGGAGCAGCAGGTAGTTGACTAACAAAAGCTTGCAGAGCCTTGTTGACCTGAGTAGCGATAAGTTTTTGTAAAGCTTCATCCATAGCTTCAACATTTTCAAATTGAATTTTTCCATCTGTGTGAGATCCCTCAGGAGTTCCTTCACGAGATCGTCGTGGAGAACCTTGTGGAGAAGGAACTAAAGCATTATTATCTTGCAGATCTCCCTGAAGTTGTTGGTTTGTTTGATTTTCTTGGTTTCCTTGGATGTTGTCATTGTTGTTCGACATAGTTGATGCAACAAAGAAAATCAAGTTGAAATATAACTGATTATCAGATTTCCGGTAACGGAACCAATTTGTTTAACCAAAAAATAGAATTTTAGTCAAAGCTAGAATTTAGAAGAACTCGGGTTACTGGTAATCAAGGAAATGAATAAAAGGAAATAATTCTGAGTAACAATATAATAATAAAGAAAAACGAATGATACCAATGTATATTTCAATAATCATTCGTGTCCCCTACAACTGATCATATATCTCCTTTTTATAGGTACATTTGAAAATGTACGTTATGCCCAAATCATAATGAGGCTATTATGAATAATTAAAGACATTGAATGCTACGTTACACAATCATTACATTGAATATATATATATATTCCTTAACGGACTCAGCATTTAATACTCATTAAATGTTGTATCTGCACTCTTTTTTATAACCAGATCCATTCCTTCTGATGCCCGGAGATAAATAATTTAAATAGGTACGGGCGTCGTGCTACTTATCTGATGTCCCATGCCTCTTCCTCCTTCTTTGCTCGTGTCTGTTTTACAATTCTTGAATCGTGACTAACTATGATTCATTGACCATTTGACCAATCCACGTGTCCTAACACGTCACTATATATATAAATATAATTTTTCCAAATACAGTGAAAACAAATAAAGTCTTCATTTACATTTTCTCAGCAAAGCTAGCAAAAGACAGAATTTTTGCTTGGTCAATCTCCAAAGCTAGCTGCGTGCATACTTCTACACAATTGTCAAAAGAAAAATGTAATCTTCTCCGTTTTACATGTTCCCATAGTTACTATTTTCTCCTTTGGCTAACTCTGCAGCTACTCTGTGACCCAAGGCTACAAGCAGAAGGAAAAGTCTGCGGCGGACTCATCCCCATAACTTCGGCCTGATTTTGTAGTTGCTGTTGTGCTTGCGGTGACACTCTCCAGATCTTTACCGATTTATCAAGGCTTCCGCTGTACACAATAAAATGTCGCTGACCACCTGTTTGTTCTTTATCCTCTTCGACGGCCAAACATTTTACAGGACCAGAGTGGCCGCTCAAAACTGATAAACATATATGTTCATTCCCATCCCTTCTCCACACACAAATATTATTATCAGCTGATCCACTGAAAATTAAATTCCCTGCCGTTGCTAAACAGAGTGTTGCAAGTTTATGACCCCTTAAAACTCCTCCATGAGTTAAAAGCTTGTCACGTTGCCAAAAATTGACTAGCCCATCAGAGGAACCACAATAGAGGAAGTTCGATGTTGGGTCCACAGCTAAGCTTGTTACAGCGCATTCTTGCTTCAATAACGTTTGTGAAAAGAAGTGTTTTGTTCCTTTCCCTTGTGATTCTTTTCTCCATATTTTAACAGTTCCATCAGCAGATCCTGAAAAGAGTTGTCCATTAAAGCCAACAACTATTGAATTTACGGCATCGTCGTGGGCATTTATTGATTCGAAACATTTCGAATCTGAAGCTCGCCAAACTTTTATGGTTTTATCCCAAGATGCTGAATACAATAGCTTTTGGTCCTCGCTTATGCAAAGGCAAGAAATCGCATCAAAATGCTTTATCCACACGGCATTTCGATTTCGCCTCGTTTCAATATAATTGCTTGGTTTCATTGAACTTTTTATATAAGCCGTTAAAGTTGGTAAAGTTCCTATTCGTTTGTATACGCTTGGATCCTTTCCAGAAACCTTCCAAACTCGTATCTTCCCATCTTGATGACCTGTAAAAATTCTTTCTCCAGCAATAATAATTGCCTTTACCAATCCACTATTTGATTTAAATCCGGAAAATTCTTTGTGATTCTTCCACACCCTAATATTCTTACTATCAGATCCCGTGTATAATAAATCCCCTGAAGCGGCCAAAGAATATATATGGCCTTCTTCACGAACAAGGGAACCCATAAGACCTGTATAGGAATAATTAGTACTTGGCTCGACGTGAGATGTCCATGGAGATTTTGATAATGGAGATGTTGTTTGGTCCCAAGAAGGATCTAAATATGGAGATGATGATGGATCCCATGTAGGAGATGTGTTGTGAGGAGAGTTGTAATCGGAGCTTAGTCGAGGAGGAGGGCGATCGTAATTTGCATGGCTAGTTTCTGATATATTGCTTATTCGAAAAGAATATTCATCTTCATTTGGATCAGATTGCATTACGCTCCCAAATGCTTGTTTGTGGTGGCTGTTTTCTTCTGTCACCATTTTGCTTTTTCTTGAATTTCTCATCAAAGTACCGATCAATGAACTAACTATTAAAGGTTGATGATTACAAATCAAATGAGAATTTAGAATAAACCAGGGAATTAATAAAGCGATTCAGGAAAGTTGGATTCAAGGAAAACCAGAAGAGGGAAACTATAGGATTGACAGGTAGGAATGGAGAAATGTACGTAGGATGTTTTAGAGGAATGGGCATACATATATGTTTGTGAAACATGCATCAATAGGAGAGAGAAGGTGTGGCCATGAACATCTTGGGTACAAGACATGGATTTTTGAGGCACAATTTGTCAAAAAATGCTGAAATATCCTAACCGGTAATAATGGTAAATTATACGTGGTGTTTACGCGCACCAACGAACTTTCTTGAGTATTAGTGCAAGATTTCATTGCTGTAGACAAATTTATTAGGAGTTGCTATTCTCCTGATTAAAAAAAAAAAAAAAAAAATAGTCATAAGAAATATGTATATAAAATGACATATTTTCTAAGAACATAGTAGATACACACCAGGGGTGGCAAACTGGATGCTCGGGTCGGATGTAAGCGGGTCGATAATTAGTGATGCCAAAAACAGATAAAATATCTGACCCGACCAGTTTGTAATACGGATAGAAAGTAGGTTGTCCGCCGAATAGTGTGAGTATCCATATTTTCCATGACTTCTTGAATATAATCATTTTTGGAAGGATATCTAATCTCCCAAATTTGATTAACCCATAATTTGAATTTCCTTGCAAATGTAAAATTTAAACTTGGTTATCCAATTTAAGTGGACAATATGGATCTTATATATATTTGACTTATTTTTAAAAGGTTCATTATCCAACCCATTGTTTAGTGAATAATATTGATGAATAATTATTATATTTTTATCCATTTTACCACCACTAATACTCACATTTATAAGTATATAATTAAAATAAAATAAAAATTATATAGGAGTAGTTGTTCTGATTTGGTTTTGGTTCAATGTTTATTGTTCTTGCATACTAGTATAGGTACCCGCGCGATGCGCGGTCAATTTCAAGATTTTGCTTGTTTTACCTATAAATCAAATAATAATTTTGAACTATTTATTTTGTTTTCAATATGATATATTAAATTTTAGCTTTGATTATTGATATTATCTACATGTGAATTTAAACTACAGTTATTTTTATTCAATATCTATTAAGATTTCAGTTAGACGGCCTTATCCGTATAATATTTTTTTCTTAAATTGAAAGACTTTTAGCCTGTTTGGCCAAGCTTATTTTTGGTCAAAAGTGCCTTTTTTTTGCCAAAAGCACTTTTGGCCAAAAATTGAGGTGTTTGGCCAAGCTTCCGGAAGGAAAAAAAGTGCTTTTGAGGAGAATGTGCTTTTGAGGAGAAGCAGAAGCAGTTTTGGAGAAACAGAAAAAAGTAGCTTCTTTCCAAAAGCATTTTTTTTAGAAGCACTTTTGAGAAAAATACACTTAGAAGGTATTTTTTAAAGTTTGGCCAAACACTAATTGTTGCTCAGAAGTATTTTTCAAACTAATTAACCAAACACAAACTGCTCCTCATCAAAAGTACTTTTGAGAAAAGCACTTTTGGAAAAAAACGCTTCTCAAAATAAGCTGATTTTTGCAGCTTGGCTAAACGGACTGTTTCTCGGATAGTCATTCTCAGGGATGCTATTTAAAGATTAGTCCGTACTTATTTTGTCTTGAAATTTTAAACTAAAAAGCTTAATTTCAGGACAACTTGGGACATCTTGAAAAATTAAACTGAAAATTAAAATTTAGGATGCACTGACTAATTTCTAAATAGCAGCCCTTTAAAGTGGCTACCTATGTTATTTCTACCAAATTCAAATATGACTATCCTTGTTCCATATTTTTTGTAGTGATTGCATGTTTAAGTATTTTATCATATGATTGTTTATTAGTTTTTCACTTATGTCCGTGCCAATCTCTCCCTTTTAAATATAATATAAATAAATATTTTACCTCTTAAATCTAAATTAATTGATTCTTTTATTTTATTACTCAAAGTTGCGTCATTATTAAAACTTATAAAAATAAATATTATTTCAACCGTTGCAAATCAACGGAGATTTCAACTGCTATACTCTTTTTGTTTACTTGATTGCTTGAACTTTTTGTAACTTAAACGGAAATTTAATTTACAATTATTTCATGAATTATATAGATATTTTAAAACATTATACTAAAATCTTTTACAAAATAAAATTTTCCTTCTAACTTTCCAATAATATGTCCCATGATCTTATAAAATGGTTTGATATATTATTTTTCATTTTAGCCTCTTAACATATTTTATACTCACATTTTTATATTAAATCATCTTGAGGTTCCTAAAATTGAAAAATCAAATGGGCTAATAGAAAACATTAACATAAAAAAGAAATTATGCTCACGCATTTTGTTTGTGCCAACATTCTTACAGTCTATTCCACAACAGGATTAGTCTCCTTAATTTGCTGAGCCTTAACAACAGATAAAGTTTTAATGTGCTGGAGAAATCTTTTGGTACAACAAAGGATAGAATAAAGAGCATAGTTCCTTTCTAGTGTCTCATTCGGAAAATAGTCATTAACAATCAATGTGCCATCTTCTTACGAAAATTGGATACAAAAAGAATTTAAAAATAAATTGATGAAGAGTAAAATTAAAGAGCTTATTTCTTCTAGTTATTTATTAGCATATTCTAATTATAAAATGGAAAATGACTATGATGACGGTCATCAACAAATTAAGTGATACCATAATGATGTACTATTTGTACATAAACTTTTAAAGCTAATTTGAGATTTCCAATCGTTGAATAATTATACAGTTGCTAATCATTAGTTTAGAGTAACTTGATAGGAAAAAAATGGAAAAACAACCATACTGCATACTGATGTTTCAAATAAACTAATAAAGAACATAAAGATACAATACTTACATATTTTATAGTAGTATTCATGAGCATTAAAATGAGAAACTATAATGCGTAGAGATAAATCAAACTAACTAATTACCTTATCCTTAAATGACTTCCAAAGAACTCTTGAGTTACTTCATTTACCAAATCACATAATAGAGGAAAACCAGGTAATAGAGAGAAATGATCTAAATTAGGGATCAAATACAAAGTATTGTAACATAGCAAAAAAAAAAGGATGAAGAAGAAGAGAGATACTGATCTCAACTATTAATCCTCTAAAATACAAGCTTAACTACCGTAAATCAACAATTTATCTAATTAAGAAAATAATATTTCTTGAGGGATATTTACAAAAGAGAAAAAAAGAGGAAACATCGAATATTAAAAGAGAAAACCGTGATATTTCGCATTGCAGGAAAGAATCAAATAAAAATGGAATAAAATTTCACAACAAACTTCAATCATGCATTGATACTCGTAATTGTTAATAGGAAAAATACTTCATACTTTGGCTACATTTTTGTTTTGAAATGAGTACGGAAGAAGATGAACATAGACATTAATATGAAATAATTTGCAGAGAATAAATGTAATATTCCCAAATTCTACATTTAAAAGGAAGAGCACAAAATAGAAAAAATCGTCACGAAATAGAAATAAACCGTAGGAAACCGTCAATCTTGGAAGAGAACAGTTGACAAAAGCCAATAATTGATTACAATTACGTGGGACAATGGGAGGTTATGTCATGTTATTTTACAATTACGTGGGACAATGGGAGGTTATCTCATGTTTATTATACAAAATAGAATTCAACTACAGGTTTTTAACAAAGAAGTGGGAGACACTCGTTTATTCTTTTTGAATTGTATCAGGTGTTTTTTTCTTGTTTTCCCCTATTTCTTTATTTAAAATTATTTTTTTAACCTCCAAGTTACTTGGAGGTTTGTCCTAAAAGTGGACACGTGTTCAATTATTATTTTGACACTTGGCATAATAATATGAAATTGCTTCTCCTATTCTATATAGATAGATGCTAAACCAAATAAAATATTATTAAATTCTTAAGAAATGTAATTACAGAACTATACCAAATCAAACTGTAAATCTGTATTTTTAAGCAATTTAGATAAATTTCTTTGATTTAAAACTTATCTGGAGTTTATCTTAATTAAACACCCTTACAAAATAGCTAAGATGAATAGTAGTACTTTGTTTCCTCCTGAAACAAAAAGAATATAAATATAAACATAAGGTTAAAAGCATTTGTTTCCCGTAGCACTTTTTTTTTCTATAATTTCCATTATATTATAATGAGGATCAAGAAAAGGAAAGAAGAAAGGGAGTAATGAAAATGTGATTTTTTTTTTTTTCGAAAACAAGAAATACTTTATATAATACTATTAAGGGTAATTACAACGGGGTGTCCTTAAGGACTATGATCTTGATTAACCAGGGGAGAACTAGTTACTGGGGTACTAACTACTAAGTTAGGCTTGCATGGGAGTGTAGTAGAGTTGAGTTGGTTGATACATTAACACTAGTACTAATAGTAGTTATAGTAGTAGTGACAGATATATCAAAAAGTACAAAGTCCTTTAGCGCTTTTGGCATTTGCAAAAACATGGCTGAGAAGTTGACATTGGCTTGGGTTGATGCTTGCTTTGCAAGTTCGTGTGCCACTAGATTGCTTTCACGGTAGATCTGTTGGATTGGTGGATTTCCAACTTCCTCATCAAATACAAAGATAATGTTAGCGTGAGGATTATACGTATCCGAGTGTAGAAGGTCTATGATGTTGGTGTTGTCCGTTTCAATCACAAGGTTCGTCCAATTATTTTCCATAGCTAATTGAAATCCATGTTTTAGTGCATGGAGTTTCATGGCAATCGGGGTAGGGCCCGGTATGGCCTTATTATAACCAAGAATCCATTGTCTTTGGGCGTCTTTGAAGATTCCTCCAATACTACCTTTTGAGTATTTGTTGCAGAAGGAGCCATCAATATTAAGCTTAATATGATTAGTAGGAGGGAGATTACAACGTGTGTTGGAGCATGCTCAATTAGGAGGGCTGATTGCACAATGCTTCTATTATAGGGCTCGTGCGTAGACGAGATGACTGGAGAGGATGTTGTTTTTACAGTTGATTATATTGTTATTCCTAGTATTCCATAAAAGCCACAGAGCAAAGGGAAGGAACTCTTCCTAGGTTAAGGAGAGATTTGGGATAGGGTGGGAAGTCTGCCTTAAGGCATTGAGCCAGTGTGTGTTAATATTTAGGGTGTTAGTGTTAAGGCAAATACTATCCCAAAAGTGGGTTGCATAAGGGTAGTAAAGGAAGAGATGAGTGGTAGTATCTTCTCCTTGAAGACAAAGAGAACAAATAGGGTCGATTTGCATACCAATATGATTAAGGTATGATTTAGTTGGGAGTCTATTGTGCATGTATTGCCAAAGGAAGTGTTTGATTTTGTTTAAGGTATTGAGTTTCCAAATCCATTCAAAGGAAGGAGTAGTTGTTTGAGAGCATTCATGGTGGAGAAGTGATATGATTGATTTTGTGGAAAAAATTTCATTATAGTTCAAAAATCAATAAGGACAGTCAGTGGAATTGTTATTAAGAGAGAGATTTGTAGATAGAATAAGTGTGCTAATTTCATGGGGTAAAATAAAAGAGAGACTGGATAGATCCCAGCTGTTATTATGACACACCTCGCTGATTTTTTTGTGAGTGTCTTGAGAAAGTAATGGCCCAGAAATCATGCTACGTAGTGATTGATTATTAGGAAGCCAAATGGAATCCCAAAAATTTACACATGTGCCATTACCAATGTTCCAAGCACTTCCTTTTGAGCAAAGATTCCAACTAGAAAGAATGTTACGCTAGATAAAGGAACAATTTTTCACATTGGTGCATGTACTATATTTGCTAATCAGGATGCTAGCCCATATGTTAGAGGGTTGTATGAATAATCGTCATGCAAGGCTAGCTATGAGATAAAGGTTTTTATGAGAGGATTTGTGAATTCCCAGACCTACTTTATCTTTTGGTAAAGGACTATGTCCCATTTAAGACAATGAATTTTTCTTGATTGTGTGGTGGATCCCTAAAAGAAGTCTCTTTAAATTTTATCTAGACGTTTTTGAATAGTTGGAGGTAAGAAGAAATATGACATAGAATGGTTTGGAAGAGCGTTAAGGGTTGTTTTGATTAGGGTGGTTCTTCCGGCCAAAGAAAGAAAGTTAGTTTTCCAATATGCAAGGCGGTTGCTCAAATTATCGATAAGGTAACGAAAGTCAGAACTCTTAGGGTTGTGATTAAGAATGGGGAAGCCAAGGTACTTCCCAAAGCTATCACTAGTGGTAATGTTCAAAGTAGAAGTGGCAATGTTTCTAGAGGTTTGATTGCAGTTTTTTGAGTAGATGATTTTTGACTTAAGATAGTTGGTTTTTTGCCCTGAGAATTGACTAAAGAGAGATAGGCGGTGATGAATAGAATGAATAGATTTTTCATTAACTTCTGCCATCAAGGTGAGATCATCGGCAAAGAATAAATGAGAAATAGGGTGGGTAGAGGGGCTCAATTTAATGGGGTCCCAAAGTGCAATGTCTGCTTGGTAATTTATATAGATGGAGAGGAATTTCATACTCAATATGAATAAGTACGGGAACATATGGTTTCCTTGTCTAATCTCCCTAGATGGGTGAAATAATTTAGTCTTAGAGCCATTTACTAAGACATCAATTTTGGATGTAGAGATACAAGTCATGACTAGGTTAGTGATATTTGGAGAGAAGTTAAAGAGGCTCTATATATGAACGACCATTCTACTATGAAAACCCTAAATTCTAGGATAAAATCTTGTAAAAAGAAGTTAAAGAGTAAAGAAAATGAGTTAGAATTCACTTACTAATGTTTTGGAAGAAAGAAAGTTTAGGAAATCGCCTCTTATGTTTTTAGGATTTTGAAAAAAGTGAAAAATAATTGAAAGTCCCGTTTAAATATACCCCTCCCAAACCCTCTCCGTGGACCGTACAAAAAGAACTGCGACTGCGGAGCTCCATCGCGGATCGCACGAAATCGAGCGCGGCGGCACATGGAAGCCTTGCCCCACCGAGGACCGCACAATTCCACATGTGTGGGAGATTCTCAATATCACTAGAATATAAATCTATAGCGGCAAATATCAAATGTACGTAGTACTTTTGTTCCTCATCCCACTTAAGGAATATAAAAATGAGCTAATAATTGCATTTGATTGATTATTTTCTAGTAGTGGGAGTTAGAATTTATATTAGGAAGTTAAAATATAAAGAGGTAAATCTCAAAAAAGAAAATCAAGGGCATAAATATATATAAATAAATAAAATTTTATCTAGCTACACACTTTAATTTTTGAGGAATACATGTGGCTACTCCACTGTTGTTTCCACTTTCCTACGGCACTAGACAGACAAAGTGACACCGTATCGCTTGAGTTAAGCTTCACTCCAAGTAATTATCGGGTCGCCCAGGTCCAGGCTTACATAAACGGTCCAAAGTTCCGCCTCGTGTTTTTCTGTTCTCAACCGCCAAAAAACAAGCAAGAGAGCCTCTAATTATTCTCAATGCCTAATTGCTATTGATATCATTGTTGCATTATAGAGTCAAAGAAGATCAAATTGGACCGGGATTTCCAGTTTATCAATGGTGAACTGCCTTAACTTGTGTAAATCAATCGGATAAAAAGAGGAAACGGACAATGTTTTTCAACGATTTGATTCAACGGAGACTTGTGTCTCTGTTACAGCCATGGTTAAGAGACGAAGTTGAATTGGATGTTCAGCTAGGGTTTCTTCATTCTCACGCCAAGTTAGAGAACCTTAGCTTTAACACGTCTGCACTCAACGAGTTGCTGGATGATCCTACTCGCTTGTGTTTCAAAGAAGTCACTGTCCAACAGTTGAGCCTTCACGTATCCAACTGGTCAGCACCTGCATTCGATTTCCAAATCCATGGCCTTAACATCGTCTTATCAGTCGGGTAAGTTCACTCCGCTCACCTCTTATCTAATACACACGCACACATGTTATATATAGTTTAAACTTTTTAAAATGTACATGTTAATACTAAGTTTGCACGCATTTTCATTGAAGTTAGTTAGTGCAGTGGAATTCAGCATTTACTGTCTTTTATGGGTTCATGCTACTTGTATACTTGTTACTTAGTTTTTTGTTTCCAACTTCAAGAGAAGAGGAGGAGGATGGTGTTAGGTGGAAGCCGAAGCCCAGAGATTCGTCCATTGAGGAGCGGAAAAAGATTCTAGCCGAGCTTGATTCTGAGGTACTTACTTGGCTACTTGTTTGATTATCTGGTTGGCAAAACTGATTTTATGGTATAACAGTAGATAATGCCTGGCTACTTGAAACGAGGAATGACCAGTGGAAGGGACATAGGTTGAAGTAGGAGTGAAGACAAAAACTTGGAAGACAATTCCTTCATGTCTTGATCTAAAAAGTAATTTTCATGTATATTCTGTAAAGTGTGTTCAGAGATATACCATAGACTTTTTGAGGGGAAAACAGAACATATATCTTTTGTTAAGTATAAGTGTTCCCAACATTTAAAATTTCAGAGTAAGATGATTGTTGTAAAGATCTAAATTTTGCTGGACTTCACAGACTCCTTATGTACAAACATAGAGGAGATAAGTCCACTGGCATCTTTATACTCCCATTACCTTCTTGGTGCTGTGTTTTGTGGATAAAAGTACATTACAATTTCTTTTTCATGCGTCTGATCTCTGACCTCTGAATTTAGTTTCTTTGATGTTGATATATTCCAGGGTAGTGCTTTGCACAATGCCATGAAGACTATTTCAGAAATTACTCCAGGAAGTTGGACCACTTATTTATTTGATTGGATACTACAACATTGTCGGTTGCAAGTGCATGATGCTCATGTTATTGTGCAGTCAACTTTATCAAATGACATATGGTCACTATCGTTTGAGATGAAGGAACTTGGTGTACAATGTAAACTCATTAAGGGGTGTCTTCTAACTGGACTGGTTAGTTCAATTTTTCTACCTTCTGGAGAGAACTCCTTTGATCTCAATGTTCAACATGTTGAGATCAACTTGAGGAGAAGTAGTTACTTTAGCTGCATTTTGCCTTCAACTGATTTGCTAGCTTCTGCGAAAGTGAAATATCTTCAGTTCAGAGAATTGAGCTTTTATGCTGCTTCATTAAATTTTTCTTTATCTCCAGAAGATATTACCATCCTATTTGTCCTTTTTTCATTGTGGTTGAAAGAATCCAAGCGTGCCAGAACTGGTAAGCAACTATGGGAAATAGCAGCAACAAAAATTTGTTCTTTGACTTCAACTCCAAAGTTTGCATTCCATAAAATTGCTAGCACCGTGTGCTTATGGTTGCGCTATGTACATGCTTATGAGAAAATGCTTTTACTGGTTGGATATCCGGTTGATGATGTGATAAAGAAATCCACTACTGCTATTGTTCAGAGCAAAGCATATTCAAGAACTTTTAAGCAACAGTGGGAGGTTATTTCTCAAATTGAGAAAGAACTACCTGTCGAGGCCATTGTGCAGGCACGAAAAATAATCCGTGGTAGAGCAGCATCATCTGGTCAACAGTCAAAGGATGGTGGTCACGAATCTAGGATGAGCAGGATTTGTTGGAAAATTTGTCAGTCACTTTCCCTTATATGGATTGTCATTAGCAGTGTGCTCCATTCTGTTAAATGCTTTTTCCTCTTGAAGAAACTGCTGGTCAGGAATCGAGATATCTGTCAAAAACTTGGTGCCATAAATGAAGATTCCATCCTAGGAAGTCACATTTGCCTATATATCAGGGAATTTTCCATTTTAATTTCACCAGATATTGAAGTTTATCCATCCTTTAGTAGGAAGCTGCTATCAGATATTGGGCTTTCATACCCTGGTTTAGTCAGATTCTGTGTCTCCATTGATTTCTTCTGCTTAAGGCACTCTGAAGATGTCTCTGAACAGTATTTTTCCTTTGCATGTGGATCCTTGAAGGTTGTTTCTTCTTATCTTACGGAAGATAAGACGAATAAGTTCAATAATAACTTCAAAGGACGTTGGAGAAAAAATGTTCACAATTTGCAACCTACTTTATGGGGGGAGCCTAACCAAATTCTCCACTCCACTGAAAGTGGTGGGGCTAATCCTCCTCAGGGTACTGATGGAGATTTTGTACATACCCCGAAGTCTCTTATAGAACAAGCATGCCTGAATTGGAGAAAATATTCATCAAGGTTTGGAGAAAATGAGATCCAGAACATGGAGGATCCTTTTATTCTTTGTGAGACTAAGAGCTTTTTGACTGATCAAAGCCTCAAGAACCTTACTGCTGGATACACTACTTGTTGCATGGTAATGGGGACGTTGAATTTGGTTCTGGATTATTTAGTAATAGTGTCAATTACAGTTATTTGCAGACAGATAAGTGCGATACCTTGGACTACTAGCCGCATGGGGAGCACTGTCGTACAGGGAGTTTCTGGATTAGTTGAGGATCCACCAGTTGCAGATTGGAATAGCAATTACAAACCATTTTCTTCTGGAATTAAGGTTATGGTGCCTAGACTTCTTCCTGAGAAACATATGCAAATAGCGGTACACATTGCTGGTCCACGAATCAAGCTGACATTGAGAAAGGAGGATTTTCAAGGTGCGTATGCGGATCTGTATCTTAAGCTTGGGAATGACGTACGCCTTTCTTTTGATGCTGACGACATTGAACTGGGCATCTCACCAAGTTTGGAGTCTGATTTGACTTCCTCAAGTGGAGATACTGCAGTTTTTGATGCAAAACCGTTGAAGGACCTTCAGCAGATGGATATTGCTAAATCAAATGGTGAAATTAATAGCAGTCGAGGGTGCACTTCACTTTGTGCCTACATGAAACTTAAAGGTTTGAAAGTTTCCCTCGACAAGTTATGGGATAATCAGGGTGGCCAAATTGTCGTGTTAAATCCTTCAACTATTCAACTGTTATCTTTGAGGTAGTTGTTCCGCTCTCGTGCTTTTCTTTTTTCCGTCTTGAAGCATGTGCATGTTATACTTGAGTCTGCAAGCAATTAAGTATCACAAAAAATCACATGGTAATTTAGTACATGAATAAGTTTTCAACGCCTTTGCTCATCCTGATTGAGATATTCATCGCTGTCTTAAGAAACTCTGAGGTATGACCCTTAGATGTGTGCCGAAGAAATGAGTGGGGTCGTTGCAGTTGTTCCCTATCAGTCTGTAAACAGCAAAACATCCATCAGAAAACATGCAACAAGGAACGTTTAAGTTATTTTTGTCGTCTACTATACTGTTGTGTTCTAACTACATGAAGTCCACTTTTGTTTTCAAACTTGTAAAAACTGTACTTTCATGTTAAAGTCCCAATCTGTCACTTGTCTTACCTTTGTTTGCTTCTTTACAACACTGACGACTGTCACAATAGAAACTTCCTTCACTTTTTTTTTTGTCAGAGGACTTTCCTGGATATGTCTGAAATTATGTGGACTAAAGCTAAAGTTAATGTACTTCAACAATGTTTTGGCAGGAAGGATCTGCATTCTTTGGGCTCAATAGATATTGCTTTCTCTGTAGCATTACATTGCATGAGTACTGGATTGACGACTCTGGTATTTATGGATGAATGTGCAGTTCTGCTAAAGGTGATTCTCTTCTCTTGGTGCCTTGTAGTTGCTTTGCTGGGTGGTTTTCTCTTTTAGCATATGACTGAAACTTTTTTAATCTTCTGTGTTAGTTGAGACATTCACCTCATTCTACTGTGTACTTCTTTAATCCTTATTTTCGCTCTCTTGCTACTCTGGTAGTCTTTAAGATTGTGTTTGTGGTATTTATATCTTTTAACTGACCTTCAACATATAGTCCGAACTTGGATTTCTAGGTGTAGTCCTTCTGTACTGTCTCCACTTTTGTGAGGTAGCTTCCAGGGGTGGCCATGTGGTCTTTATGTTACCAACCTTCTACGTAGTTATTCATTGAACCTGGTGATAAATTTGTTATAAACTCCTCAAATTGAAATTCAAGTCTTCCCTTTTTGTCCAAACTGTTACAACAACAACAACAACTACTACCCAGTATAGTCCCACAAAGTGGCACAAAGTGGGGTCTGGGAGGGTAATATGTAGACAGACCTTACCCCTACCCGAAAGGGCAGAGAGGCTGTTTCCAATCGACCTTCGGCTCAGGGAAGGAAAACAAAAACAAAAACAAAAACAAAAACAAAAACAAAAGGGCATTAGTAACTCCAACAGAGATCACATAAATAATTGTCTAAACAAAATAACCATAAGAACCGTAAATAAAATGACATGCAATAATATCAAATAGTAACTACCATAAGAGGACACAATCCAATAACAAATCATCTATGGAGAGCCCTACCAAACCCCACCCACCCCGGGAAGGAGTGCGAAGGATCCTAGAAGCCCCTATCCTGCAACCCTGATACTAGACCTCCAGACTTTCCTATCAAGGGCCATGTCCTCGGAAATCCGCATCCTAGCCATGTCCTGCCTAATCACCTCTCCCCAATACCTCTTAGGCCTCCCTCTGC